>JANHGL010024191.1:0-17019 GCA_024611195.1 Ceyx melanurus
TATTAAAAAAAAAATACATATAAATATAGTATAGCATGTTTCTAATATGGAATGGTAAGCTATCCCTAATGCCATACAGAACAAATTTGCTTTGATTTTTGAAACCATTTAAGAGATTCAGATGCCTCATTAAAATGAGTAAGTCATCCAACTGAATATATGGCTCTAAAAAACCCTTCTACCTATTTGATCTTATCTTCTAAAAATCCATGAATTCTGCTAGTTCAGACCATGACCTAATTCAAGAGCACTTTGTTCACTCTAGGCAATTTGTGTCAAATCTAAAAGGCTATGCCTATGCTTATAAAGCAAGCCACAACAGTTTTTTGAACTCACACACAGGTCTCCAATACTGTTAAATTGCTGGCATACTCCCCATCATGCTTCTGGTCCAGACTAGCTAGAGTGTCCAAAGTAATTCCCATGCACACTCTGGGGAATGGCATGGATCCTGTTAGCATAGACTCTGCCCATTTAGTGGGCTTCCTCTGGCCCAGTCATCAGCACTGTTCTGTTAAACTGGAGACCCATGTTTACACTGGAAAGCCATGCTGCAGCCTTCTCTTCCATATTCATACGGTGAAATTTTATCTTGGCTTTTTTTGAGAGTTGTCAAAGAAGGTTCGCAATAAAAGGTTTGTGAATGATATTTTAAGTGTGTTGTGCTAGCATGATTGTTTTATATTCTGCTAATCCTAAAGTAAAGGTGGCTTCAGAGGATGCCAAAGGCTGTCTGACACCAACACAAGTGGTGGAAGTAAGAGCCAGGAGACACTGAAGACTATGGCAGGAGCTGCAGGTGACATGTAGGAGCATCTAGCATTCTGCATGGAGACTGAAGGACTTGGGCAGAAGGGATAGGATGAAATAACCTGCTTTGGTGTACATATGTGAAGTACTGCACATGAAGTAGAGGTGAGGAGAGTATGGCATGTGTATTGGGTTAGAAGAGCAACAAGTGGAAAGATGCAAAGGCCTGTAGGATGTGATCTGAGTCAGGACTTTGCCCACCACCTTGCAGATGGTATACAGCCACTGTATTTTGGCTAAAGCAGGATTCAAATGTATAAAGATGAACCATATCACATCATGTCACCTTGGACTAAAGAGTATTCCTACACCCATTTCTGTTACTCAGATAGATACAGTGAAAGCTGCCTAAGAGGACAAATCAAAAATGGTAGTATAACTCTTAGGTGAATCAAGAAGGATTGATCTTGGTCCACAGAATGGCAGAAAGAACATAACAGTGGAAAAACCTATGCATGGAACGAGGGAATATAGATGAAATAAAAATGAAGACAGAGAAAGATAGAATGAACAAAAGAATGAACAGAGAAGAAGAAGAGGAAAGGAAATGAAGAGGCAGAGGAAGGAACACAAGGCATGTGCATGCTTCTAGGTTAATCAGATTTAGTTTATTTGTTAACATGCAGTTATTGTACTGTATTTCCTTGGTACATGGCCCACATTCTTATTTAGAGAGAAGGGAATGCCAGAATACTGTGCACGCAGAGATTTGCATATTACTTTATCCATTACTGTGCACGTTACTGCTTTTCAGAGGTTTATGCATTTTTTAAAACAGCATGCAGCAGCAGCAGGAAATTTAGTATTTAAATTTTAAACAGAAGGTTTGAATGAACTTAGGTCTGTGTCTTGACACTTTCTTGTTCCTCTCTCTATACAAGCAAAGTTTATTGTGGCTGGATCAAAAACTAAACAGGAGGTTTTCAGAAAAACATTGAGGGAGAGTGAAGATATTGAAGGATATTGCCAGGTGATGGAAGAATATTTTCATCCTTTTCTGAACCTGCTTTCAGTACTATGTATCTGTGATCATTGCTCTGGCATTAGGGTTAAAATGCGTAGCTGTATTTCTAACATAGAAGGGATATCTGGCTGCAATTCAGGAGACTGGAAATGAGTTAATCACTCTGCTGTCTAGAATCGTTGGTATGAATCAATGGATACATTTGGAAAACATACTGATACACGCTTAAAACAAGTTATTTAGATGTGATGAATATTATTGTCATAAGAAAATAATGACTTTTCAGAACTCCCTGGGCCCTTTTTGTAGAATCATACAATCATAGAATGTTCAGGGTTGGAAAGGACCTCTAGAGATCATCAAGCCAAACCCCTGTCAAAAGCAGGATTGCCTGGGGCATGTCACAGAGGAATGAATCCAGATGGGTTTTAAAAGCCTCTAGAGGAGACACCACAATCTCTCTGGGCAGCCTGTTCAAATGCTCTGTCACCCTCACAGCGAAGAAGTTCCTCTTCATGTTGAGGTGGAACCTTCTATGCTCAAGTTTTATACCCATTTTTCTAGTCCTATTGATAGGCACTGCAGAGAAGAGGTTGACTGCTTCTGTTTGAAACCCACCCTTCACCTATTTGAAGACATTAATAATATCCCCTTTCAGTCACTCTTCTCAAGACTAAACATCCCGAGTTCCTCAGACTTTCTTCATAGGTGAGATGCATGAGTCCTTAATCATTCACATAGCATTCCGTTGGACTCTTTCCAGTAGATCCCTGTCTCTCTTAAACTGGGGTGCCCAAAACTGGACACAGTATTTCAGGTGTGGTCTCACCAAGGCGGAGTAGAGGGGGAGGAGAACCTCCCTACACCTGCTGGACACAGTTTTCTTCATGCACCCCAGGATGCCATTGGCCTTTCTGGCCACGAGGGCATATTGCTGTCCCATGGAGAACTTGCTGTCCATAGAACTCCAAGGTCTTTCTCCGTGGTGCTGCTTTCCAGCAGGGTAACCCCCAACCTGTACTGGTGCCTGGTGTTATTCCTCCCCATATGCAGGACTCAGCACTTGTCCTTATTGGACCTCATGAGGTTCACCTTCACCCAGCTCTCCAGCCTGTCCAGATCTCATTGGATAGCAGCACATCCTTCTGGTATGTCAGACACACCTCTCAGTTTGTTATCATCAGCAAACCTGCTGAGGGTCACTCTATCCCTTCATCCAGGTCACTGATTAAGATACTGGACAAAACTGGACCCAGCACTGTTCCCTGTGGAACACCACTGGCCACAGGCCTCCAGCTCGGTGCTGCTGATTACAACCCTCTGAACTCTGTCGTTGAGCCAGTTTTTAATCCACCTCACAGACCAATTGTGGATGCCACATTTCTTGAGTTTTTCCGCAAGGATATGTCCTGGTTTGAGTGAGAACTGAACAAATTCTGTTCAGTGATTTTCAACTCAGATTTTCTAACTGCACTGTCTGAAGTCAGCAGCATGTTGTGCAGTGTCTGCTTCTAGCTGTGATAACACTTCATGGTTAGAGTTACTATCAAGGATGGAATGCAGGTCAAGGCCACTGCTAGAACTTGTGTATCACACTGGAAGGTGCAGAAAGTGACAGCACCTGCAGGGAGGAGCAGATAGGACAGGTGACCCCAAACTGACCAACGAGGTGTTCCAGCCCATAGACATCATATCCAGGAGAGAAAGCTCTGGGACCTGGAGGGTCGGGAGACAAGCTAGCTGGCTAAAATAGGTTAAGCTCTCAGCTAGGCCAGACTAGGCTCTCAGCTCGGGGAGTTGTTCGCTAGCTTGAGGGGTTCTTCCCCTCAGAGCACCAAGCAGGACTCTGTCCATTCTGCCTTCTATCCCAATCGGTGTGTTGCACCCAGTGCCAGAATCCAGCTCCTGAACACAGCTCCCAGCTGCTGCGAGGCCCAGTCTGGGACTCTCACAAAACCTGCTCAACAGCATCAGTGACAGTGATATGATTACCATCAGGGGGGTTGGGTTGGGTGCTGGTTTTGTATATATTTGTATATATTCCATTATTATTATTATTTTTAAATTTTCATTAAAATTGTTCTAGTTTCCTTTTCTAATCGCTAAGTCTCTCTCTATTATTCCTTTTCTCTTCCCCATGGGGGAGGGAGGGGAGTTAAAAGAGAGTGTCTGTTTTTTGTCTGGGGGTTGCTCTGGCCCTAAACTGTGACAGGATGTTATGGGAGACAGTATCAAAAGCCTTACTGAAGTCAAGGCAAATTACATTTGCTGGTCTTCCTTCCCCCATCTACTTGGTCATGGCTTCATAGAAGGATATCAGATTAGTCAAGCAGGATTTCCCTTTGGAAAATCCATGCTGGCTACTCCTGATAACCTTCTTTTCCTCCATGTGATTAGAGATGGACTCCAGAATGAGCTGCTCCATCACCTTTCCAAGGATGAAGGTGAAGCTGACTGGGCTGTAGTTGTCTGGGTCTTCCCTCTTGCCCTTCTTGAAGACTGGAGTGACATTGTCTTTCTTCCAGTCATCAGGCACCTCTCCTGTTGTGCATTATTTTTTTTTAAATGATGGAGAGTGGCTCAGCAACAGTATCAGCAGCTCTCTCAGCACACGTGGATGCACCCCAGTGGGGTTCATAGACTTGTGCATTTTCAGTTTATACAAGTGATCTCTAACCCAGTCCTGACTGACTAGTAGTGTGTCTTCCTCCCTCCAGTTCTTCTCTTTTAAGGTGACTTGGGTTCCTGAGAGATGGTTTTGGGAGTAAAGTCTGAGGCAAAGAACGCATTCATCAGCTCTGCCATATTTGCATCCTCTGTTACCATATCTCCCACCTCATTTAGCAATGGCCCCAGTTTTCTTTACTCTCCCTTTTGACAGGAAATAAAACCACAGTCATAAGATGTATATTGTCCTTATATCTGTCTTAAAATGTAAACTGTGCCTCATTTTACATTTCAGTTCCTTAAAAACAGGTGGTTTGTGACACATAGGCAAAATATAATTTCACAGGTAACCTGCTTTTCAGAGAGGAGTGCCCATTGTTCTCCAGCATTTTCAGTAGTCCATTAGAATTGACTGCACACTTTATGTAACAGCACTTCTCACTACTTTCAAAAGGTTTAAGAACAATAATTGAAGTTATCTGATTGAATGCTAATAAAGTAATAAAATTAACTTAGCAGATAGAAGGTTTAAAGGTAGAAAAAAATGGCAGTTCACGTAGTGTATAGCTAAACTGTGGAAAATTTTGACACAAGGAATTGGGTTCTAAAACTTTCCAGGGATTCAAGGACAGATTCAAGGAAGAAAACCCCATAGTTCTGTGAAGCATCCTGAGATGACCTAAATACCTTCCTTCTAAGTAGCTGTTCAATCTCCGATTCTGCAATCTGTTTGTGTGAAACTGTCCAAATGCAGTATCTATTTTAAATACAAGGTTCATTTTTCTTCTCTATCATTTTATTTGCTGACCTTAAAAATTCGTAAGACAATTCAGTGATTTATATTATTATTGTGGAATATTTTCTTCAGAGATGCAACAAGGTATTGCAAAAATCAAGCCACAGGAGGCGGTAGGGATTAGCTATGGATCATTTGATAAGAATGGAGGAAACCAACTAGGTTTCCATCTTAGAATGGAAATTGTAATATATTAAATAAACTGTCTTTCACTAGCTACTAGCTTTCTCGTAACATCGTAGGAGTCTGCCAGCATGCTGTGGCTGAAGAGAGATGCCACAGTGTAGAAAAAAGATGGAAGGAAATGTAGGGGAAAACGTACTTTGACTTTCCTGTTCCCTCTGACTGCAAGTAAATTAGATGTTTTCTCTTGTTCTTTTTTTGCTTGTTTGTTTTTTTGTTTTTGTTTTTTTTTTTTCTCCCTAAAAGCAGATATTCTGAGCCCCCTTACAAAATAATGTCTATTACTTTACACTGAAGTGTTTCTAAGAGGCGAACTTTAGCTGAAATCTTTTGGCACTAGAAAGCACTGTGGACTATTCAGGCTGAGAGATGCTTATGACATATACACTTCGTGTTTCCCAAACACAGTAGGAGGTGAGAATAAGATGAAGAGAACTTTACCAAGCCTGTGAGTTTGAAGCATCTCAATTCTCATTGAACTTGTTGAAATGTGATTTACCAGGCATTTACAACACAAATAAGGAAGCACAAAATAGAATAATAAAGAACCCAAATTCCCTTTATTTATACATGACATCATTCCTATCTTAGTTCAATAATTATAAGTACAAAGAGCTGAACAGAAGAAACTTGTAATATTTTGGTTAGAGAAGGAAAAAACCCATGTTTTTTGAGTTTTCTCACATGAAACTTGTCTCAAATTTTTGAAAAAGACAGAAAAGATTTTTTTCCATAAAGAAAAGTCAGTGCAAGGATTACTTCAAGGATGCAGTCTAAGATGAATATAAGTAAAAAAACCCAAACCAAAACACAAAAAGAAAAAATAAACTATAGAACACTGTGGATGCTAAAATAATACTGCATGGAATTTTCCTTCTTGTGTGATTGCAAAGACTCCCATCAGCTGTGACCTTGCTGGCATTTGTTTGTAAAATGGTAGAGAGATGTTTTGACTCTGGGTGTTGTGGCACCTCAGCCAATCACCCCAGAGGGTGGCTGGCTTCTTGTCCAATTACCTTGAGGTTAAAAGGGTATAAAAAGAGCTGTAAATTAATAAATAAAGGCTTCTTGGCATCATGGTGAAGAAAATAATCTTTGCCTCACTCTTTCTCCTCCTCTGGCAATTGGCAGATAAGCAACAGAACACTAAGAATGATGAGAACAAAGGAGTAGACAGAGCTGCTGCTCTTATTAAATGGGTGAACCAAAAAAAGTAAAGCATAAAAATCTATTAGAATTAAATTTGTGCCATATTAATTTAAAGCATGTTTCTTGGATTAATAGAGGCCATCACTGCCAAAAATAATGGTACAAGTGTTTTAGTCAGCTTTGAAATTAATCATGCCTGGTAACTGGAGAGGAGTGAAAAATGTTAAACAAAATAATGTATATTCATTATTTACCTAACTCCTATATTATATTTTCCACAGCTGTACAGAAGACATATTTAATCAATGCACAGTTACAATTTGGATATGTGTAATATTCATATATAACTTAATAGATGTTATGTATAGCATATGAAATAATATTATGATGAGTTGTCACTTGTTATTCAGTTTTGTTTTCTTAAGTCACTTGCTATATTTTTAGTACACTTAGGAAGGGAATATAACATTTTAAAAATATTCCCAGTTCACTGGAAATGGACTAGATGATCTTCTAGGTCCCTTCCAACCCTTAACATTATGTGATTTAAGTAAAATATAATTTCCTAGTTCTATGTAAGAGCTGCAGGGTGGATAAGTTTTGAGTTACTCAACTGCCCTACAGAGAGAATTGCACTCCACACCTGGAGTACTCTCTATTATGGGCTCACCAGAACAAGAGATAACAATTTTTTTTACTGTCCAAGCACTGATACTGGTTGCCCAGAATTGTCGTCTCCATCTTCAGCAATGTCTGGAGATGTTCCTGGGCAAATCCCTTTCGATTTCTGCTTTAGTGGAGAGTCAGATTAGATGAATTATAGAAGTCCTCTTCCAATATCAACCCTTCTGTGATATCATGCTTCTTTAACTAGACTGGAAGACCTGTCTGGATGCATTTCTGAGTGATCTGCCCTAGTTTTGTCCTGCTCTGACGGGGGGGTTGGATTACATGATCTCTGGAGGTCCCTTCTAACCCCTAACATTCTGTGACTTGAAATTATGTTATGGGCTGCTCAGTCATACCAAATTATAACTATCTCAGCTATAATTAAAAACACCCTTACCTCCATTAGCCAGCTCCTCATCTCATTTCTTCTTGGGTTTTTTAGGTGAGATTTATTTTTGTTGTTCTTTCACAGTCACAGACTAAACCTGCAAAGCAGGAAATTTAAGCTTAAAGAGCAGAGCAGAAATCAGATTCTAAACTTGCCCCACCCCAAAAAAAAAGAGCATTATGCTAATTTAGAAGAGTTTTTTTCCAGAAGCCTATCTCCTTATATGTTTGGAGTTGGCGTGACAGCTTAGAGCATTGCACCAAGCTGCTCTTGCTAATCAGCTGTGCAGTTTAGGAAACTACGAAGCAGCTATGAAACAGTAATGAAATAGTAATTATTTTGTGACAAGGAGGCATGTGTAATGAAATGAATGATCAAAACATATGTCTGTCCTTCACTAAGTGTACCTTTACACTCAGTTAAATAACCTTAAAACAAACAGACAAAAATAAATCTATAGAAAGACTTGTCAGACTCTTGGTTTTACAGTTAGTGACACTGAGCAAATTAAATCAAAGAGGTCTCTGAAAAATGACAATTTATGTGATATAGTTAGAAAACAAGGCAGTTCAATTTATAGATTACAGAGTCCCAGAAAAGGAGCTCACATTTCAGTTACACTGGGCTTTGACAGCCCATAGCCACCAGCTGAAATGTGCAGAAGTGACTGAGGAGCATCTTTGAAGCTGGATGTTTGGTAACTTGCACATCAGAAGACATCAGGTGCCAGGGCCTCCTGTCCTTTTGTATTCAGTAAGATTTCACAGAAAAGTAATAAAAGGTGACAATACTTACCTTTGAAATTTGTGGACAGTGTGACCATGGGTGATATCGAAAGGATAGACTTAAAACACCATGGCCATTCTTGTTTTAACTCAGGTTTTCGGGAGTACTGTAATGTTAATATCTTGTCCCAAGATCTTGGACTTCACCAGAGCAAAAGCAATTGAGATATAGTACTCCTAAGTCTGTGATGGGTTACCCTGAAATCATCTCAGATTCTTTCTTGCAATCTCAGCTTCTCAGCTTTAATGGTTTGATATGAACATTATTTCTGTGTTGGGCACCCATATTACTATTTCCTTTTTCAACACCAATCTTCTGTTTTATGTTAGCATTAAACTAATGTATTTTATGCTATCATAAGACCATAGATAAGGTAAAACACTTGCTGTTGGTTTTAAAGGTATTTTAATTTGATGAGAATATTTATATCATGTTCCAGTTGGCTAGATCGAAACCTCCATCTTTTTTTTTTTATCCTGTGAATACAAAAATATATAGTCAATGACAAGGAATATTTACTTGAACACTTTCAGTAATTACTTCATGATTCAGACCAATAAGTAACTTTTAAAGAAGGGGGAAAAAACCCTACAAAGCCTTGAAGACTAAAACTTTGTATTGTTTTTCTTAATAGAAACACTACTAAAGCTCACACAGCTATCTAGTTTTTTTGTCCTGCTGCTATATGACAAACTCTAACCCCATGGCTACAAGCACACTTCAGCAATGAGACTGCACTGAAAAATCAGATGGGTGTTTTAGACCTGTCAAGGCTCAACTAGATAATATGGGGCCCTGTACCCAGCAACTGGATACTCTGCATGTACATGAGAACTGTAACAAATACTATGGAGAGCATATATGCCTTAGAGCAACTCCTGTTTTTAGTGGTAAAATGATGAAATTTTCTTTAATGAAAGCCTTTTACAGAATGTTAGGGATTGGAAAGTTCCTCAAAAGATCATCTAGTCCAAAGCCCCTGGCAGAGCAGGATCACCTAGGTCAGGTAACACAGGAATGTGTCCAGGTGGGTTTTGAATGTCTCCAGAGGAGACCCCAAAACCTCTCTGGGCAGCCCATTCCAGTGTTCTGTTACCCTCACTGTGGAGAAGGTTTTATTCTTGTTTATGTGGAACCTCCTATGTTCCAGCTTGCACTCATTGCCCATTTGTTGTGACTGAGAAAAGCCTGGCTCCATCCTCATGACACTCACCCTTTATATATTTATAAACATTAATGAGGTCACCCCTCAGTTTTTATTGACTCCAAATGAAAACAGAACTGAAGAAAAACAGATTAAACACTTCTCAATATATTTTTAAAGCAAGAAAATGAAAAAAAAAACAAACCCAAAACACACAAAAACCCAACCAATCAAAAATCAAACCTACAAACAAAAAAAAAAAAACCCAAACAAAAACCCCCTAAACAAACCCCCACATAATTTTAGATTTTGACAAGCTGCACACAAAAGCATCCTTTTGTATCAGGAGCAGGAGTCTCCATGCTTCAAGTGTGACAGATGTTTCTTAGGAGGAAAACACAACCTTCTGTGCTACATTTATTTGGAACAGCAGTATTAGTAGCTGGAGAGTAGTGCCTTCAGTTCCACCATTTTGCTTGATTTTTTTGATAGAATTCACTAGTTTCTGTGGGAATAACATAACTGCTGCTTGACTCAACAAGCTGATGTCTGTGAAAATATTGTTCTGGGTGGTGAGGGCTTTGGAAATTAAATCTCTTAGGTTAATGCAAATGTCTGAGACCATGTATGAAACAGTACAGCCAAGAAGTTTAAAATGAGCAACTTCTTCTTTAGCACTTTCCCACCCACTCAAACGGAATTAAATATAAATGTCAGGATGAATGGTAAAAATATGCATGCTATTTCATGTTTCTTAGTCTAGTTGGAAAAAGTGTGTTTCTGGGTGCCTGAGAAGCCTGATTACTTTATGTTCTCATCAAGGTGAAGAGGGACTGTGCCAGCTGAGAGCATCTGAATATGTGTGACTGAAAGCAGCTTCAAGAAACAGGGAAGAAAACGATCATATATCTACAGACTTGGGCATCCTTCAGTAAGGTGGAAGCAGGAAGCAAAGTCAAACACCAGGCCCCAGTGGAGACAAAATGCTTTCTATTGACCCAAGGTTCATATCTACTCCAGTGAAATGGAAAAGGACAGGTCATGATTTGAAGAACTGTCATATTAGCAGATACATTGCTTAATTACTACTATTGCTCTCCCTGACATGATTTGATCTATGCCATCTAACATGCTCTTAAGCAATACTCAAAGGATGCTGTTGGTCCAAAGACTGAGCTCCTAATAGGCAAAATGTATGACGTTTTCCTTTTATGGTTGAGAAGAAAATTTAACTGTGTGAATTCATGCTGTGCTCTGCCATTTGGCACATAGAAGAGGAAGAAACAAGGTGACCTAGTTGAGAAATGAATTCTTGATTATGCTCTCAGCCACTGGGAAAAGCATGCTAATTATTAAAGATGGAAAAGTGAGTTCTCTTGATTCTTGTATATTCAAAAATCTCTGCCTGATGTAACACTTATGTCCCTGAAATTATTAAAAATGAAGTAGACAAGGAAATTTAATATAGTAAAATTAGGACCTTCCTCATTCTTTTAAATGAGTATTTGCGTTTTTTGATAGAAATCTTAAATAGATGTTATAATTAGTTTGGAAAATTACATAGTCTGAACTAGACCCTTGTGTTTTGCCTACTTGCCAGTGAGAGACTAAAATTACTTCAGTATTTCCTCTATTGTAGCTGAGAGCATTTTGGCAAGCATTAGAGAATGGTATCCTTGCCACAGATTTTTAGATGCACACCCATGAATCAGGGAGCCCATTTCAGATCTCTTCTGCCTAGGGGTATTAGTCCCTGCTCCATTGACACTGTAGGAGTGCTTGATCTCCAGCTCAGCCTCAGCCATGACTTCATTAATCCAAGCCCTTTCCAGCAGTCTGATGACCCAGCTTGATCTCAG
Source organism: Ceyx melanurus (assembly GCA_024611195.1). Lineage (NCBI taxonomy): Eukaryota > Metazoa > Chordata > Aves > Coraciiformes > Alcedinidae > Ceyx > Ceyx melanurus. The sequence goes on from JANHGL010024191.1 coordinate 11,416, forward strand.
CTGTACCTTGTCAACACAAACTTGTCTGGCCACTCAAACTCTTGGTCAACTCTGACTGCCACCCTTGGACTTTCCTGGATGGTTCTGCCCTCAAGGCTGTGGGTTGGGGCCCTGGAAGAGGAGACCTTTGTCCTGCTCTTCATGCTTTCATGCTTGGTGCTTTTGTCCCTGTCCCTTAATAAGCAACCAGCCAATGCTGTGCCCTGAAAAAATTCACTATATTGCTTAAAAATATCAATATAGATAGATTTGTCTTTGCAGTCATTACAGCATAAATTAGGAGTAATGTCACAGAAGATTATGTGATTTTTCACTTCTGTACAATCAGAATGTGTTCTACAAAATGTTCCCCATGTCCAATTTTTTTATTACTTGTGTAACTTGCCTAGTTACCATAGGACTTACTTCTCCCTTGATACAAACACCTCAAAGAAAGGATATGCACCATATATTTTTAGGTAATCTTTAAAGAATTTGAGTTATTTCATGCTGTATGGTACAGAGAGAAGCAGAAAGGAGGAAAAATTATTACATGGCAAAAACTTTAAAAGTTTAATCTTGACTTCTGCATCTTTCCTGCAGGAGGTATGAGCTGTTTGAGGAGCTATGTGGCCAAGAAACTGGGAGGAGTTGAGCAAACAACACAGTGTCAGGGAAGATGAAAGAGAGCTTGACAGGATGATCAGAGGAATCCTGCAGAGGCAATCCTCTGCTATCCTAGTAACACACTTGCATAATCCAACTTTGGAGGACCCTTCCGAGACAAATCATTCTAAAATTCTATGATAATGAAGAACAAGCTGTATCTCCCTTTACTGAAGAAAATATGAGTATATCTAACAGTGCATTTTACCACATTGTTTCATGGGTTATATACTTATTTTGATACTAAACACCCACAACTCCTAAATTTTTAAGACATGTACTGAATACTGTTTTGTGGGTATACAGAAACATATTATGATATTTGCAAATTCTGAATATCACTAAAGTTTTTTGACATATTTGTGACATATTTATTGCTTTTATAAAACTGATAATATGTAGCATTATTTCATAGCAACTGTTCCATAGTCCATTACTATACAACTGCTTTTTATCCAGGTACTTGCATTCTTTATCAGCAAGATTATTTCCTATATGCAATGACATGTTGGAAATATAAATGCTATAGATAATAATCCTGTCAAGAGTTAAGGCTGGGCCAGCCACTAGACAAATAAAATTCTATTAACTCCTCTACCTTCCCAAAAGGAGAAGAGAAATTGAATAAGGGAGAGAGAAAGATTGAAAAATAAAATGAAAACCATTTTAATGAAGATAATAAGAATAAAATGAAATATATTTAAATATATGCAAGCCAAATATATAACATAATTGATATCCCTTGATATCAATTATGTCACTGTCATCACTGATGCTGTGGATCGGGCAGTGGGGTAGGACTGAGTGGCAGATGGGGACCAGATACAGGAGCTGGATCCTGGAATGGTTCTGAATAGGAACACATGAATCAAGATTGAAAGCAGAATAGACAGTGTCCTGCTTGAAAGCTGTCCTTTGAAGAAGTCACCTTGACACTCTTGATCCCTCAGTTTTATATTGAATATAACGTATATAGGATGGAATATCTTGTTGATCAATGTATGGGTCACTTGTCCTATCTGCTCCTCCCCACAGGTGCAGCCTTTTATTTTCTGTACAACCCAACTTTCTACACAAGATTCAGACCTTGGTCTGCCAGGAGCAAGTATAAACAAGAGCTTTTCTGCATACCAGTCCTGAGTAGTAACTGAAGTGTTACCACTGCTAGAAGAAGACACTGTCAACAAAACATGCCATTAACTTCAAAAAGTGAGATTGCTTTAAGACACTCAGCTGAATTATCAAATCACTGAACAGAATTCGCTTTTGTCTAACTAAAATCAGGACAAATCCTAAAACTGTAAATTACCTGATTTGAAAGATGAAAGTATGTACCTTGTTCCTTCAAATACAGTAAGATAAAGGAGTTCTTTCTAAAGCTTTAAAATGATATTTTCAGCTGCTCCCTCCACCACTGAACTTGCTATAATAAATAAGCCATTAAAATCAATGAGCCATTGGAACAACCCTACAGTCAGATGAATTGGTCTGTTCCAAATAAGTACACCACTGAGTTTTCTTTTTTTTTCTTTTACCTTGATTGCCATTCTTTATAATAAAATTTTGAAAGTCTTCTTCATGTATTGATGAAAACTTTCAATAAGAAAAGCAACTAGGGTTTCAGTTCTCATTAGCTCTTTTTCTTTTGATGTACTTCAGAACTTCTCTCTGGAAGTTGGAATATCAAATACTTACAGTAAGGGAGTACTTCAGGTAATCTCAACACTCAATATACTTAGCTGTGTCTCTTATTTTCATTAAACATCCAGGTTAAGCTTCACTTTTTCTGTTCTGAAGGAAAATAACTCCCTTTCATACGTCCAAGTCAAATAAGAGGTGAATTTTCAATTGGTCTTTAGATTCAGTGGTTTGTGGTTTTTTTTCAGAATTGCATGTATGAGTATGAGATTTTTTTGACTGCCTCTTCAGATACAACAGAAACATTTCCATGAGCCACCCCAAGCCACCTGTGTCTCCTAAAAAAGATGAGGCCTAGGCCATTAATGTATCCTGCTTACTCATTAATGAGTAAAACCTGTTAGACCAGCCAATGATAAAGTATACTCCTGGAAGAAAAGGTGAAATAGAAAGCAGTAGGAGGTTCTCTGATGTAATTTTTTCAGTAAGAATTAGATGAGTAGACAATCATAGACACAAATGCTCACTTGAGGAAATATAGGACTGGTACTTGAGGAGCACCTTTTCACAAATAGATTTTGCCAAAATTAGCCCAATTCGTACTCTAATAAAAAAAATTGCTGCCTCTTCTTTGCATCCTACATACCAGATGAATTATGCGAAGAGGGAAAAAATGAATGTTACACATTTCTACTGCAGCTAGAAAACGAAATATAAAAGTATGGCAATAAAGACACGAGTTTTTCCATTTTTTTTTCAGTCGCAAACATGAAATTTCAAAGATTGTGAGAAAAAAAGAGTTTAACAATTTAGATGGATTTTTTTTTCTTTCATCAGGAAAAGATTCTATAAGAATAAATAATTTCTACCAAAATTAGAACTTTAAATGTCATATCTTCCTGTTTTATTCACCTTCATCTTTTTGTTCCATCTTGGCTTTATCCAAGAATCTTACCACTCATATTTTATAGTGCCTTTTTCCATTTCATTTTACTATCCTTCTCCTTCCTTAATTTTATTTTCCTTGTTTGCTTTATTATTTTTAAGAGCCTGTTATGCAGCTATCTCTTTTCTTCAACTTATAAATTCCTGAACTGGATCAATTTTTTAAATGATCAGAACATCCATAACTCAGGCTAAACACAGCAAAAATTAGTCATTGACTGGATTTGCAAAAAAAAATAATTTATAAATATTATTATATTGATGTTTCAACTAATAAGGAAAAACTATCATTAGATTTTTTTTTCCTGCTTATGATTTATTTCTGTTGATGTAAAAAATTGAAGGGAAGACCTGTTCCTTTATATCATGAGTGATGACTGACAGCTCATCTGTGAGCTTTCTAGGCCCAAATGCTCAAGAGAATCTGAACAGTTCCTGTTCCAAGCAGTAGACGGAACTGAGCTCCCAAGAGGAGTTTCCCCACCTGAAGCCTTTTATTAATTACAGATTTAGAGATGTATCCTTGAATTTCTTATTTCTGTTCTGTGAAGAAGAAATCTGTATGTTCAAATAATTCTGAAAAGTCCAGGATTTATTTCATTGCCAGGACTTACAAGGCATATCTGGTCGATTTGCATTTCTATTCCTAGAATCAGTATTATTTGCCAAAAGAAATTGCTGAAATAGCTCAATTTGTTGTTGTTGTTTCATTTTTATTTTATTAGTTGGTTGGTTGCTTGCTTTTAATACAGTATTTGGGGATTTATCTTTGGTGGAAAATATTTAATAATATCTTTCTCAATTATCTTTCTCAGTAAGAGATGAGTGATTATTTTTAAAATTTTGTCATCATCCCTCTAGAAAGTAAATTCTGAATTCTGACCACCTTGTTATTTATTCTTTTGCCTCTACAATCATCTTCACCACAGTTCTAATTAATTCTTTGCTTTGATCTTAAATGGCTCATTGGTTCAATAGTTGATTTGTTCTTTTCATGTACTCACTAATATCTACATGGCTTTGAATGAACTTTGATGAGCATTCAAAAGCACAAAGGTAGGATGGTTACTTGAAAAGAAGATTATGTAATTAGAACTGCCATATCAAAAGATGAAGCAAAACGGAGTCTTTTCTGTATTCAAACCGTGTGGAAGGATAATTTCCATGTAAGAAGTCTGAGAGAAACTGTAGCTAGGTAGATATCCAGCATAAAATAATTTTAGAAATTCTGATTTCAGTTATGCCAAACAAGGTCTGGATATTGACCAACAAATAGTGGCATGTTTGGTTTGTTTGTTTTTTTTTGACAAAAGTCAGAAAGGGATGTGAAGGACTACATGCCATTTAGTTTGACTGTAGTGATACCTCAAATTTGATAACAAGTTAAAGAATGAGAGAAGGAAGAAATTTTGCCTTTATGAATATTAGGAAATATATTTAAACTTAATATAATCAGAAAGGGGGAGTCCAGAATTTTACTAGATTATAGGTGTTTTATTAACATACTTTGAAATATCCTTTCAGTACTCTAATAGTGGTAATTCCTCTTGGGCATAAGGAGGTGATGGTTAATGGGGTAAAAAAATAATATATCCATAGCAAGGAGAAAACCAATTAGTAAATTAACCAGAATTATTCAAGAGAAAGCTGAGAGGCTTTTTTGGACTGCTAGCAAATGAGCCACATGACTCAGGTGTGCCTGAGTTCTACTCTTACTTCTTCTTTGATGAATGTGTTCCAACAGACAGAAAAAAGAAAAAAACTATTCATATATATATAAAAAATCACAAATTATGTATATATACAACAGTAATAGAATCATAGAATATTGTCTTAGTTTAGACAAGTATTATCTTATTTTAGATGTGAGACCCGGGACTTCTAAGGAGACAAGAAATTTATTAGAACAATATATATATATAAACAACAAAAAAACAAACTAAGCAACAACAAAATGTATAATCAGTGCTTTGAATCAACTATATATATATACGACAGACCCCGACGGCTAACAGTCGAACAGGAGAAAAAAAAGGAGAAAGATTTGGATTCTCTCCTAAAGGGAATTGCTACCCCTTGACAAATATCTTGAGTTAGAAGGAACCATAAGGATCATCAAGTCCAAATCCCTGTTTCTTACAGGACTACTGAAAGATAAACTTAAGGGCATCATCCAGACACTCCTTGAACTCGAACAGGCTTGGTGTACCACTTCCCCGAGGAGCCTGTTCCAGTAACCAGCAACCCTGTCAATGAAGAACCTTTTTCTAATGTCCAACACCATCTTCCACTGGTGTAGCTTCACAGAATCACAGAATCACAGAAATTAGGGGCTGGAAGGGACCTAGAAGATCATCTAGTCCAACCCCCCTGCCT
>JANHGL010024191.1:17119-33094 GCA_024611195.1 Ceyx melanurus
TGGCCACACTTCTCCTAATGCATCCCAGGATGCCATTGGCCTTCTTGGCCACAAGGGCACATTGTTGGCTCATGGTCCACCAGGACCCCCAGGGCTCTTTCTCCAGAGCTGCTCTCTAGTACATCAGCCCCCAGCCTGGACTGATCCATGGAGTTGTTGTGCCCCAGATGTAGCACCTTACACTTGCTCTTATTAAATTGCATTAAATTTCTCCCTGCCCAGCTCTCCAGTCTGTCCAGGTCTCTCTTCATTCAGCTTCATTCCTTTCCTTGTGTCCTACCATGGGTCACCAGAGAGAGGATATCAGCACCTTCCCCTCTGCTGTCCCCTTGAGGAAGTTTTTGTAAGACATGATGATGTCACCCCTCAGCCTTCTCTTCTCTGAGCTGCACAAGCCAAATAACCTCAGATGCTCCTTATAAGTCTTGGCCTCGAGATGTGTGACCAATTTGGTCACTCTTCTCTGGACACACGCAAATGTTTTGATGTCCTTATACTGCATATACTCATATTCAACATAGTGGTTGACCCAAATCTCCATATTTCTTTCTGCAGCACTGCTGTCCAGCTTCACATTCCTGGTTTTGTATATATAACCAGCATTATCCGTCCCTAGGAGAGAATTGGGCACATACTTTTGCTAAACTTCATGTAGTTGGCAATTTCCCAGCTCTCTAGTCAGCCCAGATGTGTCTTTAAGGTCTCTCTACCCTTGAGGGAGTCTACAGCTCCACCTAATTTAGTATCATTGGCAAACTTACTTCATGTGCTTTTGACTTGACGTCCAGATCATTTATAAAAACGTTAAAGAGCACTGGCCCTGAAATTGAGCCCTAGGGAACCAAATTGGTGATTGACCACCAGCCTGATGTAACCCTATTAACTACAACTCTTTGAGCCAAATCTGTCAGACAATTGCTTATGGACTTGTCTAGTTGTATGCTGGATATTTTTTTCACAGGGATATAAAGAGTTACTAGATGTTTCCAGTATAGAAATACTTATATATCTATATCTATATCTATATGTAAATATATATATATAAAGATTAACTGGAAACGCTCTCTTATGACAGATAGATTTTCCTGCTTATTTTATAGATTTTTTTTAATGTAGCTTTTCTGCCTGTATTTGTTTTCTGTTGTAAGTGCAAATCATGAGTTTGTACTGGCCACTCATATTCTCCAAAGAAAAAATTCACATTTTGATTGACCAGAAGAGGAGAAATCTGTTTTGGGACAGCGTCAGGATTTTGCCAAATACTGAGATTAAAATGAAAACCTTAGAACTCCTTTCTCTCCATACTGTTTATAGTTCATCTGTTAAGACTTTTCTAATTGAAAAATTATGTTTTCCATATGAACTTGTTCTGGGAAAGTTAAAGCAGGCAGCTGTTAAGGCTGATATGTCTCCTAGAAGTGGCAAAATGGCCTTGGTCCCATGGACTGTTTGTCTAGCAGAGCTGCTTGAAACTACATTTGTTGCTGAAGGAGAAGTTGAACAGACCAGTAAACACTGGGCAACTCTGGGGAGTCAGCCAGCCAGCAGGACTAATTGTGTCTCCCACCTTGGAAGGATGCAGAAACAGTAGTACTCCAGCTCTCCATCCCTTCTGCTCATCCCTGGAACAACACATTTAAAATGTGCCTTTGCTGCTAAAAATTTCTGACAGCTTTGATTCTCTTTTCTATGACAGCAAAATGTAGCAAGAGATTCAGAAATGGATCCCCTAAAAATAGTCTCCTAATTAAATTATTATAAAACATTTTGGCTTGTCTGAACGATGTTGTCCAGTAGAAAGGAAGTGTTGCCAAACACATCCAGTCTACCAGAGAGGAAAAACTTGCTCTGATGTAGTAGCATCAAATAAGGTAGCAAGATGAGCGAATCTTTCCTACAGGAAACAGTATCTTGTGATTGATATAGGAAATTCCAGGGTGAAGCAATGCAGTACATTGAGTCTTTGGTACCTTCCAGCATTAGGCTAACAGCACTGATGCAGTCTGTGGCATAAATGCTTATAGATAACTGCAGTGAAATTGGACTAAATGCATTTGAAGTTGTAAGAAGACAAGTCATTATTATATAACCAAGTTAATTTATTACATTAATATTATCCTCATTCACAGACCAATGCAATCTATAGCATCTTGTTTTTCTGTTTTCATCGTCATCTCAGAAACCAGAGGAATTATTTCCGAATTTTGGTATTGCATGGGTTATTTAAATCTTAATTACACTAACATATATATCAAAAAGTTAGGACCTCTTCTATGTCTCTGAATTATTCCAATGGGCAAAATACAGGACCTGGATGCTTAAGGCTCAAAATGAATATACAGTGCACACATAATAGATCTGATGTGTATGTCTAACAGGCCTGTAGATCCCTAGATACTCCTTCCAGCCCTGGTTAGGGATGTGGTTTAGGGGTGACCTCACAGTGCTGGGTTAATGTTTGGACCCTGTTGCAGTAGAGACAGTCACGCTACACAAAGTTCGTTAAGCAGCAAATAGCAATAGCCTCAGCAATAGCCTCTGCAATAGCAATAGCCTCTTTATTAAGCTAACACACCAATTCTTACACTATTATCTACATAATGCAGAACAATCTCATTGGCTTTTCTGTTGTGCCTCTTGCAACTGTTGGAGTGTTGTTCAGTTGTTACTTCGTCTGCTTGTATATCTTGCAGTTTCCTTGTTCAGCAGCTCCCTTAATTCTTGTTTATCTTTCTTGGATAGGAACTTCTCTATCTGAAAGGCACAGCTGCAACTGGTCGAGGTCAAATCCCTCCATGGGGCCTCCAGCCAGCTGGATTATCCCTACAGGACCCGATAATCATAAAGGTCTCCTTACAACCAAAATGATTCTATGATTCTTGTAGATAGGTGTCACTTTTTTCTTCTTCATTTTTATAGAATAATTTGCTTTTGGAAAGGGTCTTTAAATTCTTCTAGTCCAATTCCTCTGCAGTGAGCAGGGACATCTTTAACTAGGTCAGGTAGCTCAGAGCCCTGTTCAACCTGAACTTGAATGTTTCCATGGATGAGGCACCTATTGTAAATGTCATCAATGAAAATACTAAAAAGCACTGCAAAGATAGAAACAGCACAGATAACGTCCAATTGGAGCCTCCCTAGTTAGACAGGACTGCTGATAAATGGTTGAAAGTGTCTTGGTGAGCACTTCCACCAGCTTTCAGTAGCCTTGGGTGGACCCCTTCTGACCCTGTGAGAGACTGAGTTAAATGTCTCAAACATTGTGACAGGGCAAGTTCTGCTTAGCAACAGTAAACTGTGCTTAGGTGTGGTAAGAATCTGGCTGGAGCAGGACACCAGGGTGTGCCAGAGACTGTGCAGTTCCACACTCTCACAGGGGCTCACAACTACCTGAAAGACCCTTTTCAACCACGCCACATGCTGGTGTCTGCACAGAATAACAACAACTGCAAGACTGGTGTGAAAAAGGGGAGTGACTGATGGGGGTAGGGACTAGATTATAAAAGGCTCAAGCCCAGGGCACCACAAGTGCACTCATCACCTGAGAACTGCCCTGCCTGTCAACTTCATCACAGGATCCAGGTGGTGGTATCTATGTCTTGCTTTTCCCTCTTATAAAAGTTTTGGTTGAACCAATGCCACCCACCTTTACACCTTCCAAGTTCAGTTTGCTTCTACCACAAATAAAACATTTTAAACAGTTGTTTGGCATTGTTTTAAACAACTGTTTGAGCCTTAATTTAGCCCAAGAGTATTTTGAAACCTCTACAACCCCTGGACTGTCCACTCTTGGTCATAACAGACCTTCTAGTCTTGTGTGTGTCTAAATGGTGTAGCAGGTTGCTACCATTTTCCCTTAGATTATGGGGGCTTCATTCTGCTCCCTATCCCTGCCTTCCAGCTCGGACGTCTGGGTACCCAGAAAAAACTGATGTTACTATCAAAGACTGAGACAAAGAAGGCTTAAGACGTCCCTCTTGAGGAATGTCCAGTCTACATGACCTCCTTTGCCCCTCAGGACTCCCTCCCAAGGGACATTATCAGCTAGGCTCCTAAACAGGCCAAAATCTGCTCTCTGTAAGTCCAAGGTACCAGTTCTGCTGATCCTCCTCTTCTCTGATAATCAAAAACTCACTATGATCGCTGTGCCCAAGACAGTCTCCAGCCATCTCATCACACACAAGTCCTCTCTTCTCAAACAACAGGTCCTTATGAAGAATCTGTATGCTGAATAGATGTTGTGTTTCCACTGTACAGGTTGTTCAGAGGATTTTCCTGAAGTTTCATCATACCAGGTGACCTGATGCCAAGGGAAATTTGAACATCTTTGGGAAATGATCAAGCTTCTCTCTTTCCAACATGTAGAGGAAATGTACATCAAAGGAAAAGAACAAACACAAACAAATCTTGTCGATCAGATGGGTTGTGATTGTGTTCGATTTAGCATTTTCCAAGTGCAATAATCAAGGACGACAATCCCACCAAATATTTCCTGAACCATATTTTAGGTTTTGTTAGCTTCTTTCATTTTGATGTTTTAGGGTTTGTTTTTTTTTAAAATATTTAATTTTTTATAAAATTTTAAATAAAACCTGTGTTTTAAATCAGAACCTAGTTTGAGCTAAGGAGCTTTTGCAGACTGTATATTGAGCTTATAATTATGAAAAAAAAAAAAAAAGATGCTCAGTCTCAACACCATAGCTTGCTTAAATGTGTATTACCAGTAACCAGTGTTTTCAAGCAGCTTTTATTCCGTTAAAGATTGTACTAGAAAGTTGATATAAAGTATATTCTTCTTCCTTAGAATATTCAGGTGTTTGAACTAAGATTGTAGCTGTATCAGCCCCACAATATTCTCAAAACATGTTGAAGACATTTCACAGTCATTGATACATTATATTGATGAGAACTGGTTGTTGGTTTGCTTATAATTGCATCTTTCCGTGTACATTGTTAGAATTTATTTTTTATAAAGAATTTGTTGTCTGAAGCAATTTTTTTGCCGATACCAAAGAGGATTTATGCTAGTTGGTTTAAAGCAAGGATGCATTAAGAATGACAAAGATCACTGTAACTGTAAGGAAGTGGGTTTTTACAGTGTTTTTTATGCAGACAACTGTCCTTTGTGAACTCGAAGCCAATGAAGTTTAGAGCATTTCTCTTCTCAATATGTCACTGCCTTCATATGAGTCACTAATTATGGCTTCCACAGACACAATTGGCATGAGGTGTAGCAATCTGGACAAAATAAAAATCTATTTACCTTCAGTAATACAGGATACAAACTTAATTGGTCACAGGTTGCTGCATATATAGAATCCATCTCATTAGGAAAGTCACAAAATGGGTATTTTATTCTTTGTATTACTGTAAATGTAATTATTTTTCTGTAATCACTCATGTTTTCATCCACTGTAAATAAACATATTTTTCAATATGTTCTTATGGATAGCTATGGAATAAAATATAGTTCCACCAACTCCTGTGCCTCTAATATGCATTTTGCAGCATTTGGTGTTTTTCTTAAATCTTCAGCTCTTGAAGATATGAGATTAGATTTCATTATGAAAAATATGAACAGTTATATTTCATAGTTGTAGAGGAAAAGCCTAAAAATGAGAAGCCTAAGGCTTATAAACTATTCAGCACTACAGGAAAAAAAAAATGGTTTTAAAATATAATAATTTTTAAATTAGTCTTATTTCAGGTTGGGCTGGAGGGGGAGGAAGGAGCAATTATGACTCATGGTTTTGAACGAACGAGGTTCATAACACTGAAAATATAGGCACAGTTGTAAAGTACCATTTCACGCTCAGCTTTCTTCCAGGATGTCTCTGATACATGGCTGATACACTTGTCAGTTTTGAACTGACCTTCAACAGTGAAGCAATATGAGTAAAAGCACAGTAGATGCTTCTCATAGAAAACCTTTAGCTGTTAAAGAAACTCCTTCTAAAATATTTCTAACAGTTTAAACATAATTTAAGAGTTTTATGCAATCTTTATCATAATTAAAATTACAGCATAATATTTTCCAAGGAAAACATATTTGCATTCACACCCATTAGGTGTGCATTAATCTAATTTAAATTCATCCAGAAAACAAAAATGCATGAAATAGCACTGCTAGGTGGGACAAAATGTATGTTTTGTGGAGCTGTAGAAATGTTACAGTCTGTGGGTGAATGCCATTTACAAATCCTTTAGCTTTATGCATGCTGTTTTCAGTTATATTTTCCAATTACATATGCAAAGGAGCTGATCCAGGTTTGATGCTGACTTCAAAGAGGGATCAGATATGAAAAGTAGCAATAGCTTGGTACAGATGTTGTAACTCTATTGTATAATATTTATTTATTCTGGTGATCTTATTATGTATCAAGTCCAATGGTATTCAAGATATCATAAATGCCTTTGTGTGGTTAAGATGAAACTATTTTAGATTTTGATACAAAAATCTAAATAGATGGCTCTTTAGTTCTTCAGTAACAAACTACACAGAATCATAGAATGTGAGGGGTTGGAAGGGACTTAGAAAGTACATCTAGAAACCTTTTGAATTTCACAGGTAGTCAAGAGAATCTTGTCATGAGGTTGTCATGAGAAGTTGTTTAGGGTCATCCAGTAAAGAAAAATCTCTCAGTATGAGATCTAAAGAAGGAAAAAACCACTGGGTTGGGGTTTTTTTGTTTGTTTTTTGGGTTGTTTTGTGGTTTTTTTTTTCATTACATTTATAGTGAAATGAAAGTCTTCCTTGGACTACTGGAATGACTACAGTACTTGTCCAGTACAATGCTACAGTACAGTACCATGGACTTGTGCACCTTCAGGTTCTCTAGGTGTTCCTGGACCTGATCTGCTCCTACCCTGGGTGGTTCTTCACTCTCCCAGTCCCAGCCAGCACCCTCTGTGATTTGGGTGGTGTGGTTTGAGTGGTCACCAGTGAAGACTCAGGCAAAAAAACCCCTGTTGAATACTTCAGCCTTCTCCACATCCTCAGTCACCAGTATCCTTCTGGAGAGGCCTCACATTCTCTCTCATTTTTCTTTTTTCTCTTACATATCTGTAAAATCCTCTTCTGTTATTTCAAATATCTCTGGCCAGATTTAACTCTGTCAGGGCCTTAGATTTTCTAACCTGGTCTCTGATTACACGAGCAACTTCCTTGTAATCATCCCAGGTTACCAGTCCCTGCTTCCATGCTTTGCGTGTTCCCCTTTTATATTTGAGTTTTGCCAGGAGTTCTCTGTTAATCCATATAGGTCTCCTGGTGTTTTTGCCTGCTTTCTTCTTTTTAGGGCTGCAATGTCTTTGAGCTTGAAGATGATCCTTGAAAGTCAACCAGCTTTCTTGGGCTCCCAGTCCCTCCAGGGCTTTATCTCATGGCACTCTAGCAAACAGGTTCCTCAAGAGGTTAAAGTCAGCTCTTCTGAAATCAAGGGTTTCAAGCTTGCTGATCCTCCCATTCTTAGCTGCCCTTAGGACCTCAAACTCCACCATCTCGTGGTCACTGAAGCCGAGGCTACCCATGAGTTTGACATTACCCAACTCCTGGGTAGCCTCCATATGAAAGATGCTGTACATTCAAAGATTCTTCATCTATGCCACACATAGATGTGGCACTTCAGGACATTGTTTAGTGGTCCTGATAATATTTAGTAGACATTTGGACTAGATGATCTTAAAAGTTGTTTCCAACCTTAATGATTCTATGATTCCAGTGGCATTCTAGGATTATAGTCAAATTAAAGCCACCACTTGGGGATGTTTAGATACTACACCAGAGATTGACTCTAATGATTTTGGAGGCTTCCAGAAACTGAAAATGGAAAGCTTGGGGAATGACAATAATAATAAAAAAAACCCAAACAAACAAACAAACAAAAACCCACAAAAGAAAACAAAAACAAAACAAAACAAAACAAAAAACCAAAACCCAACCCTAAACTTGTCTTGGTGAACTATCTTTATACTTTCCTTAAAAATAAACAAGAATTTCGAAGAGGCTTTCATTTCTAGGAAAGGTCTGACAGAGAACTAAGTATTGATAGAAACCCTTATTTCCAGGGATATTCAGTCTGATTTTTCTGTAGGTGCCACAGTCTTCCTTACCAAGAGTAGCCCTTAAGTATTAGGGATAGCCTAGTGATTACAAAGCTGAGCACAAAGCTGAGCCTCACTGAACCATTTACTTGTATACATTCAGAAATAATAGATGTAGTAATGTCACAATAAAGCAACATAATTTTTTAATATAATTTACAGAGCTAGAAACTGTGGCATCCGAGAGGACATACTTTTAGCTTGTGCTTGAGAAGGAGCATTTACTTGTAACATGCAGTATAAATAAACTGCTACTACCTACTTAGGGTTTTATTAACTCAAGCTTTGGTCTCACACCATTGCAAAATCAAAACATTATGAAACTTGGCTTTGTTGTAAACAATATGACAAGACACATAAGAAAATGCAATGGAACATGAACTGCTAATGCCATGGAAATCTATTCAGGATCTTGAACTCCACAGTCCTGGGAGTCCTCTGGACTACCTGGGTCCTCAGGTTTGTTGCAAGTTTTCCCCTAGCTCTGAAATCACTGTTGATATGGTTTGGGTTCTCCCAGTGGCATTACTGGTTCCTATATGGAAAACCAGCAAGTGGTAACAGTCCAAAGGTCAGACAAAGATTGGCATTCCTTTTGCAACATCTTGGTCCACGGTAAAAAACGTCCTGCTCAATGTCTCAGGTCCTTAGATGGTGTCTCCACTACCTGCCACGTCATTCAGGGGGGAGCCTCCTGTAAATATCAATTCTCTCCTTCATGTAGGCACATAGTTTAGGCTCAACCCCGCCAATTTTCCTGGAGGGTTTTGTTCATGTTCTCCACTGTCCAGTGCATGAAACCCATTGTGATTTGCAGGTGATGCAAATTGATTTCCCCCATTGCCAGCAGTCACAAGCTTCTAGCCTTCCTCACCTATCAGCCACCCTCCACCACCCATGTGACCTGGCCTCATCTGTTCCCTCTTTCTCATTTTGTGCCACTCAGGATTTTGGAGATGCTGAAAAGCAACTGTATTGGTGTCATGCCCATTGAGGGCCCGACCCCCTTTCCACTGCACCCTGCCAGGGGGTAGCTCTCACCTTCTTGCAGGGGTGTTCCACCTGCACCCAACAGCAGCAAGCTTCCAGGTTAAGAATATTACGGATTTTTTGTTTGTTTGCTTTTAAAAGAATGTGTCTGTAAAGATTTAGTATTTAGAGGCTAAAATGATGGCTGAATGGATTTACAGGTTTGTATTTAAGTCTTTGTATACCTCATTTGAATATGGGTCTTGAGAAAGATCTGAATGATTAATGATCTAAACTACTGTATAAAGGTATTTTTTAGTAGCCTTGGCTGCCTAAATATTCTCTAAATATTTCAGAACATATGTCCCTGTCATCACTGACAGGCTTGTGAGCTTGACTTCAACCTACAGCTCCAAGCACTCCACTCTGATGGCATGCTGATGGTCACTGCAGGCAGATGTTCTCACCATCTGAGGGTCAGTTCATTTCTTATATGAATGTTGTGTTTCATGGTTGTCTCATCTAGTGGTAGCATTATTTTGCCTCTGACTCCTCCACCTAGAACTCCTGGCTTAACAAAAGTGGTAGCCTGTTGCTGTCCCTGCATCATCTATGCTAATAAAATTGTCCTGCATTTAGTTTGTGAAAATGCTTTGAATAGTGAGTTTACTGCAAAGAACTGTAATATAAAATCCTTATTAGCTACAGCTACTAAGCTTTAGTAGTACAATTGATGTTATTCTTGGAAAATTTACTAGATATCTATACTGAAAATCTTTGACAATGTGTCTTCACTTCTGAAACAAAAGAAGATACACCTGAAATGAAAGAAAAAACCCAAAGCTAACTCCCAAAGTTCACCTTCCTATGAACCCTTCCTCAAACCTCCACCTTCATTTTCAGCTTCTTTGTTTATTATCTTGGTGTCTTGAATGCTTCCTGGAATTACAGACCTGCATTTCCCCCCTGTAGACATGTGCAATGTCAGAGGAGTCTTTTTGTCTTATAAATACCATGTTTGCATCATTGCTGATAGGATAATAATGAATTAACCATGCTTGCATCAACTATGTGTATGTGCTTTGAATAGTTCTTAAACAAGATGTGGTTGTTTCCACTTCTTCATATAAATATTAAACTTCAGTTTAATGATGACTCCCAAGAGCTATCATCTCACTGTTTGAGAAGTTCCTCTTGTCTCAAAGGCTCATGGGGTCTGAACTAGATTTTGGGCTTGTTATGCAAATGATGTCTGTCCCTGTAATTACATGGAAGTTTATATAAATGTCTATGATGTTAAAGTGCTTATATGAAAATGCTATGTAATTACATTAAAAAAAGTGACAGCAGCTGAAACTGTCATATTCCCTGTGTAGAAATTCAGCATAAATATGGAAATAGGTAGAAAAATGGCTACAAGCTTAGACATAAATAATTAATCAGAATATTTTAACTGCATCAAATACATGTATGCAAGGACATCTTAAGAGCCCAATAATTTAAATTTATTGTCTTGGGTTCCTAGTAAGTAATAAACATATGACTCTTTTCTGTTCGATAATTGAGCAATTCAGGCATTTAATTCTTGCTTCTAGTTAAATGAGTAATTTTAATTACAAAGTAAATGATTGAACAGCATAAATATACTTCAAAGCGCGGTGGTGAAGGGAATTAAATCCAACTGTCAGCCAGTCACAAGTGGCATTCCTCAGGGCTCAGTATTCAAACCACTTCTATCATCTTTACCAAAGATCTTGATGAGGAAATAGAATGAACCCTCAGCAGATTTGCAGACAACACCAAGTTGGGTGGGACTGTTGATCTGCTTGAGGGTCAGGAAGCTCTATAGAGGGACTTGGAGAGAGTGTAACTATGAGCCAAGGTCAATTGTATGATCTTCAACAAGGCCAAGTGCTGAGTCCTGCACTTGGGCCACAACAACCCCATGCAATGCTACAGGCTTGAGGAAGAGTGTCTGGAAAGGGATCAGGGGGTACTGATGCATAAGCAGCTGAATATAAGCTGTCAGTGTGTCCAGGTGGCCAAGAAGGCCAATGGTCACCTGGCTTGAATTAGAAATAGTGTGGCCAGCAGGACCAGGGAGGCGATTGTCCTTTTGTATTTGTCACTGGTGAGGTCACACCTCAAGTACTGTTTTCACTGTTGGGAAACTCAATATAAGAAAGACATTTTGGTGTTTGAGTGGGTCCAGAGAAGGGCAACTAAGCTAATGAAGGGCCTGGAGAATAAGTCTTGTGAGGAGTGGCTGAGAGAACTGGGGCTGTTTAGTCTGAGGAAAAGAAGGCTGAGAGGAAGACCTTATCTCTCTCTACAACTACCTGAAAGGACATTGTAGAGAAGTGGGTGTTGGTCCTTCTCACAAGTAACCAGAGTGAATGGCCTCAAGCTGCACCAGAGGAGGTTTAAACTAGACATTAGGGAATTTTTTTTTCACCGAAAGAGTTGTTAGGCTGTCACGATCCACTAAAGAATACGTGCCAATTTTTCATGAAAGGTTTAAAGGTGATCTTCCAAATGGTGGAATTAAGACACAAACGAGGTCAGATGCCCCATGCATGACGAAGTTTTATTAGAGCAGCAAAACAGTTTCTAACATAGACGGGACAGGGAGAAAGAAAGAAACAGAAAAGAAAGGAGAAAGCAGAGAACAACAAGCAATAATATAGTCACCACCATGGTCCAGCGACAACTTCAGTGGGGCAGAGAGTGTCTTTCTTTCCCAGAAAAATGCTGCTTCTTCTCCATCCATCATAAAGCAGATGTATACAGTTTTTCCACTACACTCCTCTTCCTCCCCCTGTACAGGTGAAGAATTCCTTCGGCTCCTTCAAGATAAGGGAGGGGTGTAGTTAGCACAGTACTTAGTTTTGCTAATTGGAGAGATCAGCCATTGTAAATCAACAGACCCACAGGGTTCATTGGTCAGAAAATGCCTTTATCTTCAGGAAATATCAGAGCACTCCATCGCCAGCTTCAGACCTCTCCCCATCTCCAATCTCAGGCACAACCACCGCAGGGGGTGATGTTGAAATATTTCTTTAGCCTTGCTCAACTGTTTAGATGTCTCAAGTCTTGATTGTCTTAATGTCTTAGATTGTTTGTGTCAAAACACTATATGACCTGTGTGTCACACAGGCATTGGAAAAGGCAGCCCAGGACGTTGGTTGAGTCATCATTCCTGGTTGTGTTTAAAAGCCATATAGATGTTGTGATTGGCAATATGGCTTAATGGTGGACTTAGTAGAATAGTGTCACAGTTTTGGCTGGTTTTGGCTAATACATTTTGTGATACTCTTCAGTGCACATCCACTTGTCGTAACATTTTTACTGGATATGCTAGCCCACCTTTTTGGGCTAAGATTTTTTTTAATTAATTTCTCTTTGTTGTTGCTCAGGATTTGCTACTTTAAATAAGGATTGTTTTCTGTTTTTCTTATGCTTCTTTGAACAAGGCTTTATTTAAGATTAAATTTTACAACCAATCTCTGCCACATTGCCAATAAATAGTCTCTGAACTTCTTAACATTCCTTCTCTCTGTCGCTAATGGAGGTTTTTGTGCTTGTATATGCCACCATTATATGCTGACCTCTATGTAAGTGTGATGAATGGAGGAGCAGTAATGATTGTTACTTGCATTTCTCCCCGTGAATGTCCCTGTAGTTCCTCATTAAATGTACAACAGTAAAAGGCTGTGAAATCTTGGATAATGAGTTATCCTTGAACTGAAGAAAAAAGAATACACACATCAACAATTAATTTCCAGAAATAAGAACACAGAATAACATATATTTTAGAATACTATAAAACAAACCAACCAAATAAGCAAACAAAAAGTTTTAAAAATTATGTTTTCTTCTTTACTTTATACATGTGTTCGAATATTTTCCTGTTGTCTTGGATTGCAAATGCTGCAGACCAGAGCTTGTGAAATGTCTGTCACATTTTTGTTTGATGTAATGTCTTCAGCAGCATTATTTTGGCACCACTCTAGAAAGTTCACTGTAGAGCAGCCTTAGCAAAGTGGCTGTGTCCTGATTTGATGTCAAATGTTATTATTGAAAGATTAACAGAAAACGATCTGCTGGTGTAATCTATTTTCTGTCTGTGGCAACTTAATATTGTTGTTTAATTGCAATCTGGATTACAGTTTAAATGTATGCCAGAACACAGACAAAGGTCTGAGAACATCCTTCAGTGAAGAAGTTACCAGATAATTTTGTGACATTCAAATGGTGCAGCAAAATAAATTTATTTCCTTTTCTCTTTCCTGCCCTGCTTGAACACACACTATTCCCAGCTCTGTCAGTAGACATACCTGGGATTTGCTTTTCCACTGAAGATGGCATTTACTTGTTTGGTGTAGGTGGGAAAATCTGCCTCCATGATTACATAATGTGACAGTGACAATGAATTGAAAAGAAAGCTATTGATATTCAGAGAGCTAAAAATTACTGTCACAGTGTTTCCTTAAACTGCTGTCTTTCCTTGGTACAATACAAGCCCTTACATAAATACTCAAGATTCAAGACTACCCTCCCCCAAGTCCTGCAAAAAAAAATGTAGATGGAATTGCCTCTTACACAAACCTTCTATTTAGCAGCTGATGAGAGATTGTTGTTATGTAATCACATCATGCTTCAAAGTATAATTAAATCCCATATACTCCATAATGGAAAAAGCAGAGTCTGTAAAATATCTGAGGCTTCATTCATCAGTATTACTGAATATATACAATAAATGGTCTTGATTTTCTTTGCTATGTGGTGGGTTTTGGGGGTATAAACTCTTTTCTGTCTGTAAAAATAAGGAATTCCCTCATTATGCAATGCACAGGAATAAATGCTTTATATTATAAGGAAAAACCTCTGAAATTACTTTCTCTGTTTCACTTTCTGTGATTTATTAAGCACAATTATGAAGACAAAGAAAGAATATATCATTTCCACTACTGAGAATATTCCCTAAATATAATGACAGTATGATAATAAAGAACTTTACACAGCTCTCACTGGCTCACACAGCATAGCAGTAATGTCATCATTGTGAAAATGACCAAATGCTAACCCTTCTTTAATAGCAAAAGGACACGGAGTGTTCTGGTTTTGACAGATATTATCTTAAATTTAGCAATGTGAGACCAGAAGGCATATAAGGAGAAAATAATTTTATTAAAGAATATATATATATATTCTTTAATAAAATTATTTTGTATATACTTGTATAGAACTTGTATAGAACATAAACAGCAATGTGAAACAGTAAATGTTGAACAGCAGAACATTTATCATTTCTCCTCTCAGTCTTCTCCAGACTAAAGAGCTCCAGGTGTCTCAACCTTTCCTCATAAGACATGTGTTCCAGTCCCTTAATCATCCTTGTAGCCCTCCCTTGGACTCTCTCCAGTTAATCCCTGTCTCTCTTGAACTGGGGAGCCCAGAGCTGGACACAATACTCCAGGTGAGGTCTCACCAGTGCAGAATAGAGGGGGAGCAGAACCTCACTCAATCTGCTGGCCATGCTTTTCTCAAAGCACCCCAGGGTCCCGTTGGCCTTCCTGTCCACAAGGGCACACTGCTTCTCCATGGAGAACTTGTTGTCCACCAGGACTCCCAAGTCCTTCTCCACAAGGCTGCTTCCCAGAAGATGACCTCCCAGTCTGTACTGGTGTAATTTGTTATTCTTACCCTGATGCAGGACTTTACACTTCTCCTTGTTGAAACTCATTTGGTTCTGCCCTGCCCAGCTCTCCAATCTGTCCAAGTCTGGCTGGATGGCTGCACAGCCTTCAGGCCTATCTGCCAGTCCTCCCAGTTTCCTGTCATCAGCAAACTTGCTGAGCAGACACTCAGTCCTGTCACCAATGTCATTGATAAAGATGTTGAACAGGACTGGACCCAGCACTGATCCCTGGGGGACTCCACTGCTTACAGCTCTCCAGCTGGACTTAACACCATTGATCACCAAATGTTGAGGTGGAACTTCCTGTGTCAGCTTTAAACAGAGAGGAGAGAGAGAGAATAAAAGAGGAAAGCAAGGAAGAACATACAAGAAATTATATTTAAATGAAAATAGAAATTGGACTAGATGACCTCCAGAGGTCCCTTTCAACCCCGACATTTCTAGGATTCTATGATTCTACTTAAAGCAGAGGATTTATGCTGTCATTACAGTCAAATGGGTGTACTGCACATTATTTGCATTATTTGTTTTGGCAGCTAATATCTACAACAGATATGGGATTCCTGCAGAGCTAATGATAAAAAGAAAACCAAACCAAAACCAAACAAAAAAAAACCTTGTGGGTTTTTAATTTGGCTACTTGAGAAATCAGCAAAAAAGGTGAAGACCATGGAAGAAGTATACATGGGGAATATTTACCTAGGCTACTTGAAAGGGAGGAAATAGAAGTCATGAACAGAAATCAGAAGATAGCAGTAGAAATATGAGATATAAAACATAGTGCTGGTAAAAGATAGCTTAATGATTTATTATTAGATAATAAATGACAGTAGATCTGTCAGACCTGTGAAGCCAGTGGACAGTGAAACATCTTTAGGTTTGGAAATGCAGCTCCAGGCTCTAAAGACATAAATGAATAATATGCTTTAATGGAACTGATTTAGTAGTAAATCAAGTATGCATTACCTTTACAAAGTTCTGTGGGATAAATAGTAATGTAATGAATGTCAGAAGAAAATAAACGATGTCAGTTCTTTTTAAGAATAACATAAAATATACTGATCAGTACTGTGAAAGTTGTAGTCAGTGCTTTTCTCTACATTAATGAAGTTGAGTGAGATACAATGTAGGCAGCTAGGACCTGGCGGTCGGAAGATATCGCGCTGTACGGGAAGATAGAGATAAGAACCCCCCTCCGGAGA
>JANHGL010024191.1:48898-61169 GCA_024611195.1 Ceyx melanurus
ATGTTGGATTGAAAAACAGGCAGATTGAAAGATGGTTCAATACCCCTTCTGCCCTCCCTCCCTCCCTCCCTCCCTCCCTCCCTCCCTCCTTTTCTTGGTTGCACTGTTTCATGCTCTACTTACTGCACATATATTACCAACCAGAAGGCTGCAGAAAAAATGGGGGAATTTAACCCTGTACTCCCTCTGAATCTGCACTATGATCTGGTGAAGAATTTGAAAGACCAGTCAGAATGTGACTCTTACCACTGATGAGCAGGATAGCATTTGACACTACAGTATATAACCCCCAACTAGATATTAGCTGGGACTGTTTTGAATTCAGCATCCTCATTTGTTGCAGAAAGGGTCTAAACATATGTTTACTATATACAATAATTAATGTCTCATAGCAAAAATCAATAGTTTCTGCTGCTAAATAATACAGATTGGGGTTTTTTTGTCAACATAACTATTTTTCACTGTAAATGATGTACTTTAACAATAGGTTTTAATGGCAAAACTTTGATGATCAGGTCAGTACCTTTTCCATGTCCAAAAGTGGTTTTTTTCTACCTATTTGTTAACCTCCTAAATTTAACTAAATAAAAAAAAAAAAAAAAAGAAAAAAAAGAAAAAAAAGAAGGATTTCTTGTGGATGGAGGTGAACGAGGTTTACAAAGTATGTAAATAATCTCCCAGTACTTGCTTTAGCAAGCTGTGTGGTTTTTATGGTACAAGGACTATGTTGCTTGTTAGACATGAACTATACGTTCTATTCCAAAGTCTTATGATTATTTGCTTTTCAGTTTAACTCTCCCTTGGATTAGGAGGAGCAAGAAAGTTCCCTATGAAGACATCTTACTATGTTTCTTGTAACCTTGATAGGTGAGAAAAAAAAAATAAATCCATAGCATCCTTTGGAGACAACAGTGGTTGCATATATTGAACATTTGGCAGAACTGCCTGGTCCTCCTCTGCATTTTGGCTCATTAAAATTGTTCATAATAATAATAATGTAAGCATTTCATTTATCCACTTAAGCACGTGGATGTACTTGCAAGCACTGCAGTCTGGAAGGAAATTTGCAACATCATCTAACAAAATACTTCAAGCGAGCATTTTCATGGACTTATTTGTTCAAAGCAAAATATTATCAGCTGAAGCAGAGCAACGTGTCTTTAGAGGGTCTGTTGGGAGGTTAAACTAGGCATTGTGAGTGTAGTAGAAAAATGGTTTAGAGGACTGATTTGGAAAAATGCAGTTATATATCACACAAAACTTGGTCACTTTTTAAAACAGTGCTGTTTTGTGAGAAGTGGGATAAGGAGATAGGTCTGTCAGCTGAATATATGAAAAGGAAAAAATAATTTAAGAAGGAAGAATATTTAGTTCATTTGTTGAAACACCCTCTGTAGTGAAGGAGGAAATGATTTATATATTGCTATCTAGCTAACTATTGAAGGTATTAGTACTCCATTTAATATTCTGATACTGCAGTTTAGTTTGCTTTGTAAGGGATAAATAAGAATAAGGCTTTATTTTAATGGGTGTTAGTAGAAGGAATAGTATAACTTTCAGATTATGAAATATAATTGATAGCTGTAGAGTAATACCTCCATAATATGCTGCATATGATTTCTATTGCAATGTCTGGCAAAATCAATGATTCAGTTTCTTTCAGGAAGACTGGATTTGAAATAGTGTACAGGCACTATTATTTTTTAATATGTAATATATATACACATGTATACATATATATATACATAACTATATGAATACTATGATATTGAAATTAACATGCCTATTTATTTTAAAATATAGAATCAGAATGGGCAAGCACTGGGAAAGCCATGAAAAATACATTGTCCAGTGCAGAGCCACAAAGATGCTGAAGGGAGTGGAGCATCTCTCTTATGAGGAGAGACTGAGCTGGGGCTCTTTAGCCTGGAGGAGACTGAGGGGGGATATCATCAATGTCTATCAATATGTTAAAGGTGACTGTAGAGAGGATGGAGTCAGACTCTTCTTGGTGATGCCCAATGACAAGGCAAGGGGCAATGGGTGAAAGCTGAGGCATAGGATGAGAAGGAATTTTTTCCCAGTGAGGGTGCCAGAGCTCTGAAACGGGCTGCCCAGGGAGGTTGTGGAGTCTCCTTCTCTGGAGATATTCAAAACCTGCCTGGATCTGTTCCTGAGTGATCTGCTCTAGGTGATCCTGCTCTGGCAGGGGGGTTGGACTAGATGATCTTTTGAGGTCCCTTCCAGCCCCTGACATTCTATGATTCTATTATTACTTTATAAGCATGGGAAAAGGAGTTTTCCTTGGCATATTGAATCCAGTTCCTCTATCTTTTAGTTCTTTTATATTTCTGACATCTACAGCATCACATATAATTCATTCATGCAATAAAATCCACAGTATTAATTATGCATACTGTGAAATGTATATTCTAACTGAACTTCTGTTGTTGATTTCATTTGATGTCCTGGATTTCTTCTGCTAAGAGAAGATCTGAAGACTTTTTTCTTTTCACTTTCTCTTTTTTTTTTTTTTTTCTTCTTTAACTTTTATCTTCCTTACATTTTCCCCTTTAGTTCCCTGTAGCTTCTGGGTATTGACCCTGGTTATGGATTGTGTTTGTCTGGTCTACAACCAGAGCCATGGTTTGATTTTTAATATGTTTTCTTTTTAACTTCTGCTGCTTCCAGATAGTGAATTCTTATTATTTATTTACAAAGGGTGTGAATTATTGTTTTTTAATAAGAAGGTAAATACCATTTCTATGGCTCCAGTCCTCAAAGTCATCTATTCTTTCTCCAAGACTCCTTTATAATGACTGTTCCCCAATTCCACAACATCAGCAAATTTCATGAGTACATGTGGACTTATGTGTCAGTATCATTAAATGTAAGTGTAAACAAAATTAGTTCCAAGTTGTTTGCCCAAGAAATTCAGTGAGAATGTGTCTTACAGTCTCAAAACTCCCTTTTCAATATTACTCATTTTGGACTTTCACTTCTTTCAGTTGCTCATTTACCTGATAGTCCTTCTGACAACCATACTTGCCAGATTTTACAATAATTTTCCATTTGTTATAATAGGGAACATTTGTAGATGTCCAGAGAGATCATTTTTTCCTGTTTCCTGTATGAAAGCAAATGTCATATTGAAGAAAGTAAGTACATCATGTCAAAATTACCTTTCTCTGGTAGTCATATTGCATTGCTTCATCTGCCATTTATGTGCCAATTGTCTGAAGTTGTACCTTGTCTTGGAAACAAAATAAGAGCTCTTTAGCTGAGATCACTCCTTGCCCTTTACTATTCTTCAGTCATACTGTACCTCATCTGACTTAGATTAATTTAAAAATATTGATGTTCAACTTGAAATTTCAAATGCCACAGTTATTCCATCACCTAAGATGGAAAACAGAAATCCCTCCAACATGAGTGTATCAAGCTTTACAGTTGCCTCTACTATAAATATAATTTATATTTATATAAGAAATATATAAATACATGTGCATTTATTTTCTTAGCATCTTATGTTTACCCAGAAGTTCCTTGTCATTGTGCTGAGGTCAAGCAAAGCCTTCATGCTTCTGTGACATGGTACTTTTTATGAAACTCATGTGAAATGTACTACAAAACAGCACTTCAGAACATGTACTTCAGAAGTTGATGAAGATACCATATTGAAGTGAGATTGTTATTAATATAGATCTTTTGTGGGGCAAATCAGAAAAAAAATTGCTTACTGGGGAAAAAAATCTCCCATTTTCTTCTATCTTTCAAGGAGGATTTTTCAAAGTTTTCCTGTAGCTTTTGTTCAAAGCACAAAGGTGGAGACTTGCTAGCTAGAGTATCTCCATGAGGTATCTATTTATTACAGAGGGATTTTTTTTTTTAGGCCTATATCTCTTTTGAGTGGATGTTGGCTGAAGGCACAGCCTACAGAACATAGCTTTTGTAAGATATTTAAAGCTTTTCTGAGACTTCTAATGCTTTTTAAGTATTCTCTCCAATTTATTAGTTTCTTACTAGGTATTTTGCCCATATGCCAACCAGTAATAGAATGTGGGAACAATGCTCTCAGTGACTTTATTTTTTTTTAATCCCATAGCATAGCACCATAGTATTTAATAGAGTGGTGAAAGCTATGTGAAAACTATGTGCAGTGTAAGATGAAATGGAATGAATTAGTATTTCAAATGTTAAATGATAAGAAAGACAAAATGTCAAAAATAGCTGGAAAGAAGGATAATGAATTCAACTGCTAAAAGATCAATTTTTTTCCCCTGCATTTCAAGATTTGCTCTCCCATCTACAGCATGAGAAGGAAAAACAGCACTTTCTTCCTTGGATCTTTCAATTTATAAAAAGGTCTTTTTTTTTTCCCCCTCTTTTTTACTTTGGAATGGAATTGATTAGCATCAATCTAAACTTTACCAAAAGTATTTCTCTAAAAATATGATTGTAGGATCATCTAGGTTTGGAATAGCCTATATGAACAAAAAGTAATATTCGCATATCAGCGCCAAACAATGCTCAAGCAAGCCCTGATGAAGGTTGTGGTTCATGGTGCTCTGGTTCTGTATGTACATGATGTGGTTATGTATGTACATGCTTAGAGTGTCAGGTACTAACTCTAGCAGCTTTGCCTGTCAATGCTGCCTTTCCATTAAGGTTGTGGCATAGAAGCTGCAGCCATCATTGTCATTTCATTTTGAGAGGTTATTTTATTAAGAAAACAAAACCAAAACTACGTATAATTTTGTGTACAATGAGTAACTATAGGTCTACTATTTCTATGCTTCTGCTTGCAAGAGCAGAGCAGGTATTGACTTACAGCTGAAGTAATTTAGAGCCAATGGAGGAGATTCCTGGTAGGCAAGAACTAAGTAATAAGTTTTATCCACTGGGAGAACACAAGGTTGAAGCTGCCAGGGAGAAAGGGTGCATTATTTGGATGTTTTTAAGCTTAATTTGTCAACAAGTTTGTGGCATGGATTTTGTCAGACAAGTTCCAGTTTGGGTCAAAACTAGGAAAAGTGAAATATTTTTGTTGTAATGTCCCTTTTTAATACATTTTTTTTTAAGTTCTGTCTGAATTTATGGAAACATGTAATTTAACTCTCATGGTGGACAGTCAGCTGGAACTCAATCCTGAGAGCCTTATTTATACTGTGCTGGAAGATTAGGCTCAGGAAAGTTCATATCTTTTGGTAAACAGAAAGCATACTTTGATTCTTGTTTTATTCAGGAAATCTGTTTTGCAGCATCAGATTTATTACCTCTTAGTTCCATTCAGAGCTGATTTTGCTCATCCATTGTTTTAGTCCATAAATGAAGTAAAAGCATAAATTCATAAGGAGAAAAGGCTAAAAGGGATTTCCAAAGGTCATCTGCTCCACAGTTGCACTCTAAAACAGGCAGATCCTTCTTTGTTCCTGGCAGTTATTCATCTAACCTGATCTTGGAGAGAGGAAGGAAAATAAACCAAATCTCTTATGATGCAATTCTGTAGACTTCCTCTGCAAATTATCCCAGTGCTATTATTAAATAAAATTTTATAAATCTCCTCTTACCACAACCACAGTTTGACCTGTCTCCCAAAGATGGTGAATGGAGCTTCATTAATCCTTTAGGTACATGAAGGTTGTGATAATTTTACCTTTCTGGTATTTTCTTTCTTGGCTGAAAAATCCAATAGTTCAGTCCTTCCTCATAAGTCAGACTTTCCACTTATTAAACTCTGTGCCTAATTCTTTCCCTATTTCTTTTCTAGGTTACTTTGATTCACCCCTTCCTTGAAATGTGGATGTGGTACTCCAAGAAATGTTATTAAGTACTCAGTAGAATGAAAGGATTCATTACATTTCTTACGTAAGTGGCTGCTGACAAGAATTCTCACTATGGTATTTTTTTTTCTTGCACCAAAATGACATTTTTAACTTTTGTAAAATCAGTGGCCTACTATAATTCCCTCAGGCAAAAATGAAATGGCAGTTTTTCTTATGTTTCTGCATATTTCTCTTTTCATTCATGTCATGGTTTAACTTAGCCAGCAACTAAGCATCACATATCTTCTCACTCCCTCCCACCCAGTGGGATTGGGGGAGAGAACTGGAAGAGTAAAATTGAGAAAAGTTGTGGGCTGACATAAAAAATAGTTTAATAAGTAAAGCAAAAGCCATGCTTGCAGGCAAACCATACTAAGAAATTCATTCACCACTTAAAGCTCTTCTGATTTTAGAAAATTATCTATTTCTCGACAGGGCTGCTAACCAAGTAAAACACAGACAAGCTGATACAGTATTTACATTAAAGCCAATAAGAATATAAATTACCCTAGTGAAAAGTGTTCTTTAAAAAAGAAGTGTTCTAAATTCTCAATAATTTCCTTGAAATTTTTAAGTTTAAAACTGTTAACCAGGATGGCTTTTTGAAGGTTTATTTGCTGATTTATGGTCACACAAAAAACAAATATACACATTGTAGAAAATTTATATTCAAATCTAGTGAAGTGTACACCAAGATGTGATGCAGTCATATGCAAAGTAATATATTTATATAAGAAGAATGGGAGATGTTATCCTAGAAATTTCTTTGTAAAGGCATAGAGACTAGAAACTTAAATGAACTTGTGATGAAATGCTGTGGCAAAAATGGATGATATGATACTTCAATGTATCAGGACAGTGGCCAGATTAAAGGAGGTTACATTATCTCTGTGCCCATATTTTAAAAAATGGAAACAAAAGTACTACAGCTGAGACTTGATTTCCTTTAAAAGTAAAGGTTGTAATTAAATTCTGAGGGCATGTGGAACCCAGGAATCAATAAAGGGTAAGGAAAAGAGAAGGTTTTAGTCAAACTCTTCATCTTTTTGAGGTGATGGATATCTTATACATGTAAAACAATTATTATTTTTTGTAGATTAAACCCAGTAGGCAGCTCAGCCCCACACAGCTGCTCACTCCTCTGCACAGTGGGATATAGGAGAGAACTGGGAGGGTAAAATTGAGAAAACCCATGGGGTGAGATAAAAGAGCTGTTGAATTTTCACCATTTATAAAGTTATTTGTAATATTTTAAGATGAGACTAAAGAAATTTACTAAGATTTGTTTCAAGTGAATTTTTTCCCTCCAGAGCTTGGTTAATTAACATCAGATAGCCACAATACTCAAAAGGTACAAGAGCTAGACTAAAATAAAAACTAACTTTCATGTTTATTCTGTCTCTGTCACAGAGATGGAATAGTAGACATGGAAATCATTATCATCCATGTAGTAGCCATTGCCTACTCAGCTTTGACACTTCCCAGCTGCTGCAAAGAGAAGCCAGGGAGCTCATATCTATTAGAGATCTGGGACTGGCAAATGTGTGTGGGGAACTTCCATGCTGTGCAAATTAGTAGTTAAATTACATTGGCTTCTTATAGCTGCAGTTTATCTATTATTCTTTACTGTTTTTCTGCCAGCTTAAATGAATAGTAATTCAGCAAAATAGCAATAATAGACTTGTATTCTGTTGTGTTCCACAGCTGAGCTTCATTAAAAGATTTAATCTAAAGCTCTACCATGGGAAATCTCACAGAGCTAAAATAGGACATCTCCTAACAGCTTTTAATTTCAAACTCAGGTCAGGTCTCATAAGCTCTATTTATCTTTTCTTTTTTTTTTCTTTTTTTTTTGGGGGGGGGGGGTTGTTTTTTGGGGGTTTCTTTTTCATTGAAGTTTTTTTTGAAAAATAAGGTCACAAAACTCAGATTTAATTGGGTTGGGTTTTGAACATATGTCCAACATGAGATGTCCTCAATCAAGTCCCAGGCTGCTGCAGACAGCTGTACTACTTTGTACAGAGCATATTTTTCTTAAGAGAGGAATAAGAAGTAGAATATTTGAAAAACAAACCCCAATGTTCCTGTTTTATTGTACACAAGGCTTTACATAAATTTAAAAAAAATAAATAAAACAAGGAAATAGCAGAGTAAAACTTGGTGAGGCACTATATGAAGTAATAGACCAGAAAATTACTGAACAGCTGTACAATTAAAGAAAAATGTCAGCAATAGCCAGATAATCCTAAGCAATCTTTCTCACAGGGCAGAAATGTATTCCAGTACCAATGGGTTGATGTAATATTTTGTATTATCTATATTCCACGCAGAATACTTCTGTGGACAGTAGCTTCCCTAAGAGGGACAGCAAGAATAACTTTGGGAGTGAGATGCTGGGGCTAAGCAAAGCATGGGCTGACTTCTTCAACATTCACTGCTATAGGGATGGCTGAAACTTATAGAAGGAGGTGAAAAGGTCACCGGATGATAAACCTGTTTAATTTTATTCCACATTTCTGTGTTCTTAGGGACAGGGAAACTGGAAACCCCGTTATCAGCATGGGAATAGTGCACCATGCCTGTGGATTTATAGGGTGGGATATGTGCTCATTTTGAGGACAATTCCCTCTAACATTTAGAAGCTATTACCAATAGGCAATTTCAATACTCTGTAGGTCTGAAGTGATTAATTTGAAGTTTGATTAGATACTTTGGCTACAGCTTGCTTAATTTCTCCAGAGGGTCTGTCATTGTACAAGAGGTCACTGAGTCTTTACACTCACCACTAACCAAGTGTATGTTTCTTGTAGAAAAGAGATAATAGAGAACCCAGGAGATCCTGTGTTGTCTTCCAACTAAAGCAGCAGCCTAGGCTTCAGTCTTACCATCTTGTATCATTCAGAATGCATGTAAAAATGGATATCTAGTGGAATACACATATTCTTGATCTATTAAAGATGTTTTTATTTTTTTATTTTTTTTTTACTCAGTGAGTGAAATTAATTCAAGCAGTTTGGTCACAATAGATCAGTCACAATATTCATTCACTATAAACTTTTTTACTCAAAGAACATTAATGATATAAATTAACAGGTTCAAATATACCTATAATTAGACTTCTCATAGTAAGTTTATCTGGGATGCAGCTGTACATTGCAACAGAAAATTACAATGGGGTATTAAGAGCAGGGGCAAAAATCACAACACTGTGGAAATGGTTCAAAAGGGATAACAGTAGAAACACTACAAGCATTTTTTTCTAAAAGGAAAATGCACATATGTGTGTCACTATGAATTACAAGAAATAATGAGTCCTAGCTTAAAAGATTTGGGACTCTGGTATGAGTATGATGACTTCTATTCCTGTTACTTCTCTGTTGGGTGAACTACCAGATGGATTTGTCATTCTGTGCCTCAATTTCCCCATCCATTAAATTAAGTTAGTGTATTTTTCCAATAATAATGTAAATCAGATAGCTATTTCTCACCCATCAAAACTCACTTTTCCACTAAATGCAAAGGGATCTTCCCAAAGCATGGGGGAAAAAAGAAATGTCAGTATATTTTCATCTATTAGTAGTAGCATTCCTTCCCATCAATGAAAGCTCAAGCAACTAAAAAGAGTTGGAGAACTTTGCAGACTGCAGATTTCTTCCCTGAAAACCCTGAAGCAAAGCACACACCAACAGAAGTACCAAGGTCATTTATTAATGCATGGGCAGCATTTTTGCATGTGTTCAGTGTAGCCTATGAATGTAGGCCCCATTATCTATTACACCTTTTACTGTACCATCCTATACCATTTTCAATGAGTGATAATGTGATAATTTCACAAATCCTGCACATGAACACACAACCTGTTAGAAGGACCTGAGTAAGCTGAATACTCTTACTAAAACAAAACAAAACAACAAAACAAAATCCATCAAATTAGAATAATTGGAGATTGTCTGCCATTCTCTCTTTTAGGTGTTCATCATTATGTTTTGCTCCATTTTTTCATCACTTGTAGGGAAGGTTTTAACCAGTGATTGATAAGCAGATAATCCAACATTGATAATAATAATTAAAAGTGTCTAGAGTTACTTTTGTCTATAAATGTTCCAGGATTTTCAGGACACAGACTGTATGGACAATAACCATTGTTAAAATTTAGTGAACCTGTACTGTTTAATATCTTCATTAATGATATTGACAATGGGATCGAGAGCACCATCAGCAAGTTCACAGCTGACACCAAGCTGAGTGGTGCTGTTGAAAGGCTGGAGGGATGGGATGTCATCCAGAGGGACCTGGATAGGCTGGAGAGGTGGCCCAGGGGAACCTCATGAGGTTCAACAAGACTAAATGCAGAGCCGTGCACCTGGGTCAGAACAACCCTCACTATCCATCCAGGCTGGGGGATGAGGAGCTGGAAAGCAGCTCTGCAGAAAAGGACTTGGGGGTGTTGGTGGCTGAGAAGCTGGCCATGAGGCAGCAGTGGGCACTGACAGCCAAGAAGGCCAATGGCAGCCTGGGCTGCAGCAAGAGAAGTGTGGCCAGCAGGGCCAGAATTCTCTGTCTTTCTTGAACTGGGGTGCCCAAAACTGGACACAGTATTCCAGATGGGGCCTCACCAGTGCAGTGTAGAGGGGGAGAAGAATCTCCCTTCCCCTGCTGGCCATACTCTTCTGCACAATCACTCAATCCACACTTCTTAAGCTTGGCTGTGAGGATCCCATGGGATACTGTATCAAAAGCTTTGCTGAAGTCAAGGTATATCACATTCACTGCCCTCCCCTCATTTATCCAACTACTTGTGTCTTCATAAAAAGTTATCAGATTAGACAAGCATGGCTTCCCCTTATGGAATCCATGTTGACTATTTGTGAGAAGCCTCCTTTCCTCCAGATGCTTAGAGATGGCAGCAAGGACAAGCTGTTCCATTACCTTTCCAGGGATGGAGGTGAGGCTAACCAGCCTAGAGTTACCCAGGACCTCCTTATTATAAACTGGGGGATTTAATGGCTATGTGGTTTTTTTCCTCCACCACTTAATGAAAGATGACACCATGCAAAGGGAGTACTGTATGTTAAATAGCAGGAATGCAGTTACATAAAAACAGATAAGGTGCCAGTAGGAAGGCCTTGCAAAGCTCTAAAGAGTACCTTGGGGGATGTATGGAGTAATGATATGTGGTGTGCATGGGGGATGGGAGAAATCACATTGAAACAAACGCAGCCTTATGTCAAAGGAATTGTTGAACACAATTTAGTGTGGGAAACAAAGCTGGGGAGGAAGATTGTGCTATGATGATACCACAGTAATCATAGTCCTGTCTGCAGTGTGTGTTCAAATAGAAAGGAGCTAAATATTCAAAGGATCAAAAGTATTTTTGGTTTTGCTGCTCTTGGGTTTAGGATGGACAAGATCAATCTGAGGGATGATGGCAGGAAAGTTTGTCTTCTCATTATGCACACTAGATTGTTTGGATTTCAGGTACTTTGTAAAGTATGACAGAAGCTAACAGACTTTTTCAATCTCAGCATATTTTGGTTTTGTATCTCTGAAACACCTCTTAATCTTTGCTTACCTGTCTTATTTCAAAGTATCTGTCTCAAGGTTTGTTTTCAGATGAACTCTTTTTCAGACACTGCAAATTGCCACAGAAATGTGACAGCTTGGGCTTTGAACTTTAAGCACAACATATATCAGGCATTTATGTATACAGTACATGTTCCTGTCTGCCAGAATAGACATAGATTAGTAAAATCACAACTTTTTAATTCTTCAAAGATCTCATTTTGTTTTCCCATGTGACCTCTCTGAGTCTAGAAGTTAAATGTAATCTTAGAAAAGTAATTCTAAATCCTGGACATGTCATTCAAGTTCAGGATTATCTGTGTTTAATGCCATTAATTTTATATAGCCATGTTCGCAAGGGGACATTTGATTTGTTCCCATAATTATTTAACTAAAAAGTTGTAAGAGCCTGGCTACTGAGTGTCTCAAATACTGATTGGTGTGCAGCCACCACTGAAGAACTGAAGATTTGGACGGATCCAGTGAAATGTCACTGGATGACAGGTGGTGAAAACTTTTTATCTCTCTCTCTCACACACACTCCTTCTATTTTTCTAGTAAGTCTCTAATAAAGTTGGAGTAAATCTATCACCTATGAAACATAAGTTGCCTCCCTGGGGCATGGGTTAGGGATGTGTTGGACAAACTTTCTGCCATAATAGAGCCTTCTGATTATAACACCCTTTTAGTATTTCAGGTGGGTAGTGATGAAGTGGGTAGAAGAGACTGTGTCAAAAGCCTTGCAGAAGTCCAGATAGATCACAACAACAGGTTGTCCTTTGTCTATGGATGTAGTCCCCTTATCACAGAAAGCCACTGGATTGGTCAGGCAGGACCTGCCCTTGCTGAAGCCATGTTGGCTCCTTCATCAGCCCACTGCCTTC
>JANHGL010024191.1:61269-80403 GCA_024611195.1 Ceyx melanurus
CCTTTGGGGAGGGAGGGGGGTTAAAAGAGAGCGGTCTGTTATTGGTCTGGGGGCTGCCCTGACCCCAAACCACAACATCTGCCCCCTTTTCTCTGAGGACTGTTTCCCAGGATATCCTATTGACTAACTCCTTGAAGAGCTGAAAGCTTCCTTTTCTGAAGTTAAAGGTCCTGACTGTGCTTTCTGACTGAGCTCTGACCCTAAGTAGCCTGAATTCTACCAGTGCATGGTCACTGCCACCCAGGCTGCCTCCAATCTTGAGATCTCTGGAGGCAGCCTGGGTGGCAGTGACCATGTACTGGTAGAATGATTGGAGACAGCCTGGGTGGCAGTGACCATGCACTGGTAGAATTCACGCTTATCAACTTGATGAACTTTAATTCAAAGTATTATGAAAGAACCAATATAATATGTAGGTACACAAATGTTTCTGTTACATAAGCCAAGTGTACTTCATGGAGTTTCACCTGCTCAAACTCATTCAGATTTTATGTGAGAAATAGTAAGGTGCTACACTACATAAAAGTCCTGTTATGGCAATAATAATAGATGCTCAGAGCAGTTTCAGCAACTATAATTAAATCTTCTTTCTTTCACTCCCTTTAAAAAAAAAAACAACAAAACGACAGAGACTATTTATTACAAACAAAAACAATGGCTATAAGACAAAAACAAAACTGGGTCTATTTTCAAAAGGCTTTCATTGGAAGCCTCCATAGCATGCTTTCAGCAGTGCTTCTTCCATCATTTTGGGAAAGGGTGAATTTAGTCCTAGTGATAATACAGTTCACGAATTCCAGGAGTCAAAGAGGCTGTTACGCTTTCTAAGTATCCTGATCATTTAGACAAGAATGAAAGTCATTCATTGGACTGTGTGAAAAGAAATGAGCATTCAATCAAAATGGGTTTTTGTTGTTGATCATGTTAATACACTGGTTTCCAAGAATATTTGACCAGTGAACTCTGCTTTTCAAAACTTCTCATACTCATATTTTACCTGAGAACATAATGTTTATTGATCATTATTGCTTTATGGACCACTTAATGTGACTTGATAGAATTTATAGTCTGGTAATCACCCATAAAACAGAACTATAATTAATCAAACTGGCCTTTTTTTTTTTTGGTAAATTTTGCTGTTTGATACCAAATCCGAATGTTCATTGCCATGCCCTGACTGCATGGCTAATGTGTTCAGACATGCCAAAAATGTGCTGAGAGTAGCCATCTATAGAAAAGAAAAAAAAAAGTTCTCTTTTTTTCTTTCACTTTTGTGAACCCTGGATTTTACCCTCTACCTAGAAACTTCCATTTATTGTATCACTTCTAAACAACCTTTCCTCTTTCTGACTCTTTAAGGATAAGTTTTATCTGTCAGTTCCACGTTAATTAGCATCTTCATATACAAGTAATATTCTGATATTGCTTAAGTTGAATGAGAGTATCAGAACTCATTTTTAACATTCCTCTTTGTAGAAAGATTATATAAAGAATGCTGAAATTAAAATAATACATTTTCTCAAACACTTTCAAAAACATGTCGAATATAGCATGGTTTATCTTTTTCAACTGCCTTCCAAATCAGAAGGATCATCTTTTCTCTTGAGCTATGCTCTGTGCAGAAGAAAATAATCACCATTCAACTCCTAGATAAAAGTTCTTTATGCCTTTATTTGCATCAGAGGAAACATCACGTCCCTTGTTTGGGATTCAGTGCTTATCCATTGGAGAGAAGAAACTGTGTAGTTCAACTTAGGTCAGAGATTCAAAAATGCAAGAAATTGAGTCTTACCCTCAGGTGCATTTTTATTTCCAAAAGAAAAGGAAAAAACAGATTTTGTCTAAAACCTAGCTGCTGCTGTTACCTCTACATGTCAAACACAAATGTCAATATATCATTTTGTAATAACAGCTAGCATTATATTGTACTTGTGTATTTATGCAATAGCCCACAGAATGCTCAGTGGAAATCCCTGAGTGGTGGAAATCTGGTTTTATTATTAATTTAAACTGCTTGAATTCCCCCTTTATACTGGACAGATGACACCAACATTCCAGGGACAATCTATAGGCTGGCGTATAATGACAGAGATTTTGGTCTGTAAAAGCATTAATGATAGATCAAAGGTAGTGAAGCACAAACTTTGAGCAGCAAGGACTATAGCTAAGCAGACATATTGCTTGCAGATATTAGTGCAGGGGAAAAAAATATTGGCAACAAGTTCAAGTCAGTTAACACATTCACTAGAAGGCAAATCACTGCTACTACTTCATTAACTTTGAAAACTAAAATAAGCCTGTCCTGAGGTGTTGGCTGAGGAGATTGGAATGGTGATGCTGCTGATTAAATAATAACATAATAAAGTTAACGCTAGAGGTGGTATTTCAGAAGTGCTTGTAAAGGTAATTGTCATCATGTCTAGAAAAGCAGAAACTTCAGGGATTGTACCAAAACTCAGGAATATGAAAACTTGAAGTTAGTAGTGGAAAGAGGAGAAAATAGAAGCTTAATTAACAACATAATTTGATTTGAAAAGAAGTTCAGCACTTCATTTAAATGTCATTTAAAACCAGTGGTGAAGGAAATGTGCTTACAAATAACCTATCATACAATGAAGCTGTAATCAGACCAGGTGAGCAGAAAGGGAACTACTTGAAAATATAGTGAATCATGGCATTTTGAAGCAGCTCTTCAGATAGTCTGTTAGTGTAACTCTTGTGCTCATTTACGTGAGCTGAGGAACTGACCTGATACTTATCACTGAAACTGGGAATGGAGGTCAGGTTTTTGAGGGGAGAGCAGAAATAATTCTCTATAACAGTGACAAAGCTACAGCTGGAGTGCTGGGTCCAGTTGTGAGTTTGACAGTATGAAAGACATGGATGTACTGAAGCAAGCCCATGAGGATGATTGAGGAGTTAGAGTATCTGATATATGAGGAGAAGTTCAGAGAGCTGGGACTACTTAGATTGGAGGAGAGAAGAATAATGAAGATCTTAACAATGTGCTTCAATACTCAATGGGAAGAAGTAAAGAACATGGACCTTGAGTCTTACCAGTAGTAGCCAGTGAAAGGGCAAGAGACAATGTCCACAAACTGAAACCCAGAAAGTTCTATTTAACCACAAGAAATACATTTTTTTTTACTGTGAGAGTAGTCAAACACTAGACTTAGTAACATAGGAAGTACTGAATTTGGAACTATAAAAACATTCTCTCAGTAGACAGACAACAGTAAATGGTATAGGTGGATTAAACCCTTAATCACAGTATTGAGAAGCAGGGAAACATCTTTCCTTGAGATAAAGATTTCACCACCACTGATAAAAAGCTTTTTGTTGAAGCAGAAATATGTGGCAGATTATCACTGTGTCAAATCAACACTACATTTCCAATGTTCATGTACAATAATTCAGTAGTTTTTCTAGCAAAATATCATGCCCTTTCAAAGCTGAATTTGGCCTGCAATACCTTTATTATTCATTATTATGATGATGATGATGATGATGATTATTGTCTATTTAGTAAATCCATGTACTGCCAATCTCCAGCTTGCAGAATTTCCAACGCAAAAAAAGAATAGAACAAAAGCCTTGCAGGATGTTGTTTGTTTTACTGCGAAAGCTGGACTGCATTATCTGATTTGCTACAAACAGTACAATAATTATTTCTAATCCTCTGGGGTGTGTTGATTGGCAAGGGATAAATATCTCAGGAAAACAATTTTTTTTGAAGCACTTACGGCAGCCAAAAAACAATTATTTATTGATTAGTGGCTATTCTTTAGATAAGAAATCGGTAATTTATTTACTGTTTTGTCCTCAAATGATCATTAGAGGTTTGAATAGGAAAGTTAGTACACTGCTTACACTGTTTTATTGAAAAAAACCCCAGTGCTTCAGTTAAAATAACCAAATATTGATCACTATCTTTCCATGTTTATTTATCAGAAGAAAATGGTGCAGATAAAGTATTCTGCTGTTTCTCAGAAAAACAAACACACAAACAAAACACAACTGATGAGGAAAAGTAGAGGAGGGAATACAGCCTGATTTTTAGACTATTTTATTCTCTACTCTTCATCTTTAAATTAAGAAAACCAACATCTATGTTTTAAGTTCCAAATATGAGTTGGATTTATGAATATCTCAGATATTATAGAATCAAGGCTATATTGATTGATTAAATAAGAAATATGTTAAAAGTTATTGGAAAGACTAAGAAACACAACTATAAACACATTGAAAAACATTTTTATTTGTCCAGTGTTATAGGCACATTAAAAGATGTATGTTTATATAGATGAACAGGCTTTGTTAGTAACACCAGCCAGTTTTGCAATATTTTTCCTGATTATTCACTTTCCGGAAAACTTCTGGAAAAAATCTCTGATCGTGATAGTGCTAAAATGAATGTCTGTGAATGCTGAGTGTCCAATTAGAATGATTTAGTCAAATGGACACTGTAATAAAAACGAACAACAAGGTAAGGCCATTTTCATCAGACACCAGAGCTGTTATGTGACTTTAGTAGGATGGAAACCAGCTTCAGATAAAAGCTTTCTTTTCTGTCCTGCTTCCTGCATTTAATCTCTTTTCTTGAATATTTAAAACAAAAGGAAATAAACAGAAAAACACATAAAAATACCACTGCCTACTTCACTTAGTTCATTAGACCAAGGAGAAGAAAATAATAGTACTTGAACAGAATTAGATAATAACTATATAAAGATAACATAGCCTTTTTTGTTTGTTTGTTTGTTTGCATTAAACATGTATTTGTAATAATAAACTTACAAAAATCAAGTCTACTCAACACAATAAAAATAAAAGTAAAACCAGCACTATTCATCTGGTAAACTAAGGATAGTGCACTCAGCTGGAATGAGCTGTATATTCTGTATAATTCCACATTTTATGCTGGTATTTGGAAAATACTGAGAATGTTGTAACACTAGTAGAGTAAAGAAGAACTCTCTGGAAATGGTAATCAGTGAGTATAATTCTCAAAAGTTATTATTCAAGTCTGTTGCCTTTTCTACCTTGACTTCTCATAATTCCTCTTTTAAAATCTATGTGAATTTTTAGGTGAATTTTTAAATTGTCTCTAAATCAGTGATTCTAGGGAAATAGAAATGTTTTTTACTATTCATAATACAGAACAATTGAGAAAAAATAATTCCTAGTATGCAATATATTTTATTATGATGCAGCATCAATGAGACTTAGATTCTCTAGAGAAACTGTCTGTTGCTAAAGCAAATATCTGACTCTCAGAGGTGCAGTGTTATTCTAAAAGGTAAATAATTATAAGGTTGTAAATGGATTTATTACATTTATTTTGCATAATATAATGCAATATAGTATAATATAATAGTCAGAAATCCTGGAAGCAGTGAAGGACATGAATAATTTAGCACAATTCAAACTGATCTCCACATGTCATATGTGAAAATATCCATAAAATGGAAATCTGTTTGCCTCTAGTTTTTACTCCATTTCTTTTTTTTTTTTTTTTAAAGGGAATCATAGAGAGTGAAATAAGAGTGAAGTAAATACCTTTTTTTTTTTCAAAACCAAGCTGGTTTATGGGTCAGTGTGTCATAGCCTACAGCTTTCTCTAGTCTAAATAAAACATAATATGCAAATATGTCTTCTGTGATTGAAATTTGTTTTGATTCATGAAAAATGGTTACCACAATTTTAAACTGGATTTCTGGCTTGCTAAACTTTTTCTTCCTTTTTTCTTTCTATGTTCTATAACAAAAGTTAAATAATTGTGCTGACAATCACATTGTACATACGTGCTTCCGTGATGTAAAACATGTAATGGTAAATAATAAAACCCTTTCTTTCTGAAGACCAGAGGCAAGTGCAGGAGACTGTGTCACTGTGTTGCTGCCTTATATAATTTTTTATTTTTTAAAAAAAACCAACTCAATTTTACTTACTAGGTAAACAAAACATGTATATGGATTACTTTTGTATGTATTTACTTATTTTTACAGTGCTGAGTTTCATTTGAACTGTACTGTATACTAATAATAATACTACCTTGTCTTGCATTTTCTGCCTTATGAACACAGTACAAAATTAAATGGATGTCCTTATTACTATGAAGTTTTATGGCTGAATTGTGCTTTCAGCCAATAATCATGATATACTGGACAAGTCTGCTTCTTCCTATTTTTATTCTGAGGTAGTACAGATAGAATTTATATTAAGAGCTGATTTAATTTTAATTTTGTTCTTCGGATTGTGCATCATAGTAGCATTATAAGATCCACATTCAAAATTAATCTGGACAAGTAATTGCATGTGAGACGTTACTGCCACTTTTGGGCAACTAATATATCTACCTCGTTTCTTTTTGTTTCTTGCAATTTTCTGGGTTAAAGTCCCTTTAATAAGGAGTCTGCATGGGATTTCTCCCTGAAGAAACTTCCTTCACTCTGTAGCCCATGGGAAAGACAGAAATGCTCCAAAAAGAGCCCTGAAGTCTCTGTTTGCTAGGTATGGGAAATGTGCTCAAAGCTGCAGAGGGAATCAGTGCTTTCCTGAACCTACATGAGAGTTCTAATTGCATAAAGACTATGACCCCTTGGACAACACCTGTGCTTGAGAGGTAACCAGCAATCCAAGTATGAAAGGAAGAAATGACTGGTTTTGAACCAACTGATCAGAAGAGGGCAAGGGGTCAAGCTGTTAAGACCAAACCATTGTTTCATCAGTATATTTAGAATTTACAAAAAATAGGCCTTGCTGGAGATTCTGATGTTCTGACGTTATGTTTGGATGAGTATTTTTTAAAGCAGAGTGCATGTTAAGTGAAAGATTGCAGGACTCATTATCACTGTGAAGAAGCCAAACCTACTACTTTCATTTCGCTTACTGAGGAGCAGAGATCCTATGAGGAAAATAGCACAGGATTAAAGAATGATTTCTTAGCACTGGTGCACCTGTGTGGAAGAGATGAGCACAGGAGTGCACAAAGGCCTCTAAATTTGACATTTCTGAAATTCATAATAATTTTTATGGCTCTGAAATAGATGGTTTGTTTTTCGTTGTGGTTTGTTTGTTGTTGGAGGTTTTTCAGATATCAGGCTGGATTTAGAGTGGAGAAGAAGAAGGGGCTTTATAGGAATTTCCCTAATGTTTGTAAGGTTTTTTTTTGTAAACTGGAATTATGCAATGTGTCATAAAAGCAAGTTTTGGACTCCTGCCCAAGTTTATTCTTTCCATTCAATATCAGGCACAAAATCTATGGCCATGTTAGATATGCTGGAGCTTTCTAAACCCATTCACAATGTTATATATTGCCTTGTTCAGGAAGACCCTAGTACTCTAAACCTCCTTACTTGTGCAGCTAAGTGAGTACTCCCTAGGCAATTTCAGAACAAAATAAAACAAGTTAATGCTAACTACACCTTTATGTTTCAAAGTAATGGTGTGCTAAACCAATTTGGCATTATTAGAGCCTGGCTGTTGTGTGCCTTAAACCTTGTGTGGTGATAAGATCTGGAAAGACCCGTCTGGAGCAGAGAAGTGTTCACTGCTCCCAATGCCTCTGAGCCCCCCCCCTTTGGCTCCTTGCAGCTATGCTTGAACAAAAGGAAGAGAGAAATTCTGCATAGGTAGGACTCTTCTCTTAGTGAAGTGCTTCTGTTGGCCGTGCTATGAGGAAGGTGGATGGCAGGTGCCACACTACTCCTAGCTCATGGGCTCATGCAAATCAGCACCACTGCCTCTGGAAATTGGGAATGCCAACAATCTCAAGGGTATAAAGGGACAGAAAAATCTTGTGTGCACCCACCACTAAATAACTGAAGACTTGGACTGATCCTGTGAGACATTTCTGGATCCACAGGTGGTGAGAACCTTTTTCCCTCTTTCTCATCCTCACTCTCTGACCCCCCCATCCTTTCCTCTTTTCTAATAACTCTTTCTTCCTTTTCCTCGAAATTTAATCATGCCATAAAATAATTACCTAAAGAAATAAAACCTTTATCTGTACTGTTTGCTGCTTGTTTCATTAGGGAGAACTAATAAATTGGCTTTCTGTTGTCCCTCAGAGTCACTGTCATGACTGCAGCCCTGGCAGCCCTGCTGTGAAGGGACAGCCTCTTCCAGGGGATCACAAAGATTCACCTCTCTCATTGTCCACGGAGTGGGACGAGACAGGTATACGTAGTACAAACTTAGCAACAGAAATCCTTGAGAAAGGATTTTCAATCCTT
Organism: Ceyx melanurus; assembly: GCA_024611195.1. Classification (NCBI taxonomy): domain Eukaryota; kingdom Metazoa; phylum Chordata; class Aves; order Coraciiformes; family Alcedinidae; genus Ceyx; species Ceyx melanurus. The sequence continues at coordinate 69,507 of JANHGL010024191.1, forward strand.
TCAAATCCTTTTGTAGAAAAAATTTCATGAGTGCTGACTCTTTCCATCTTCAAAGTGAAACCAGATCATTAAAATGTTTTCCAGTCCTCTCTATCTACTTAGTCTTGAAAGTGAATTTCCACCCTCTCCACTGTGCTATTTTGTTCTTGTCAGCCATCAACTTTTCTACAGTACAAACGATTTATGTGTGAATGCAAAATGTCTTAAAATAGTAGTATAGAGACTGTTTATGTTGCATGTGTTCCTACACTTATATGTAGAAGAGGCAACAAGTTATTTTAAAAAGTAAGTACTATGAGGAGCACAGGATATAATTTAGTTCCCAAGGCAACTGATCTTTTATCTTCATGTTAAAGCCTGCAGCTCATGTAGGCAAAGAGCAATCCTCACATCTGCACAAAGGTATTCCTATTTATTTGAAGAACAATCTCCGTGATTGCCTAACATTTTTGTCCAAGATAGAATTTGTCTGTTTAAAGTCAGAGAGATTGATCCATCCAGTAATGAAGGACTGTATGACTATTTATGATGCTTTAATCCATTGTATTTCAATTCTTGCCATTTTACTCATTTTAGTGATACTTCCCAGAAAGCAAGAGACATTTTAACAAAGTAATATCAGAATGCAGAATCAGATCTACTCATTGAGTCTTTTTTTTTTTTAATATATTCTAGGTAAGTGCTACTGCGAAATCCCACATGTAGAACAGTGCTAATGTTAATAAGTTATATTACTCAAATACAGTACAACTTAATTATTCCTGTCATCTTAACCAAATGAACGTTATGATTGCTATTGTGAATAGGTGATTTCAGTCATATTCAAAACCTCAGCCTTCTTTCTTGAGATACTTTGTGTGTTTAACTCTCAGTGTAAAGGTGTTACTCATTTCTGACTGCAAAACCACATTCTGCCTGCATTAACAAAACTTTACATTTCTTTTTTCAGTGTGTTTAATATGAAGATGGGAACAAAATAACCAAAACACATTGATCTATTTAAAGTTACCTTAGTTGTTCCTATCGAATGATTGCTTTTAGGAACTAACTTCTAAATTTAGAGGACACATTTAGAGTACTGAGCTAATAGGGAGGACTGTTTAGAGTATTCATCTCATGAAAAAGTAATGAAAGTAACTGGGAAGGAAACAAAGTTAAGATCATATGAAAAACCCTCCTTAAGATGTCATTTGGGATTTTTGAGGTTCTTGTATAAGTATTCCCAGCCTTTTGGAGTACAGATGGAATTCAGTGCGAAATTGTAGGAATATAAAGTGAGATTTTGGTCACTCATCTGTTGTTTGTTAGGACCTTTAATTTACTTGGTATCTTTTTGCTAGATTTTGACCTAAAACTTTTACATTTTACATTTACTACAGAAGACTGATTTAGGGAAGTGAGTGAATTGTCACATCATCAAACTGTGGATAGGCAATAAAATGAAGAAAGAAACCCTCAAAGGTAAATCTTTACTTTCTAGTACTGATCCCTGATCATTGCAAAACATCGTTTTCATCAGTTTTGATTACATTTTGAATTTTAAAGACAGTCTTTTTTTGAGGGGTTATTAATAACAGGAACCAGGTAAGGTCATCATCACTGTGGTACATTACAGTCCATGCTTCCATCAGCAGACAGTTTTCCTGGAGAATATTAAATGTCACTACAATAATAAAAGTCCACCAAAGCAGCAATATGCTAGTGACAATCCACTGACAGTATTTGTACCTCTACACTTGTTGCCTTACTGCAATGCAGTGAGCAAAAGAAGCACTAAGATCACAAGAGTTTCACTGTCAAGTGTTCCTGGCTTTGTAAAGCAACCTTTAAGTCTATTACTAGTAGCTTCTAGTATTTCTTTGCAGTGGGATGTGATGCACTGGTGGTTCATTTCTTTAATGTACCAAATGTGGTTCATTTCTTTACCATCCCCATTAAAATTAGGAACATTGTTTAGAATGACTTAGTAACTTCTATTTCTGCATGAACTTTTTGTACACTGTGAAACAGAAACCTTCATCAGTAATGGGCTAGATACTTTATAGCTGTTATTGCAGAATCAGTACAGATTAATAACACAGAGAGGATACTATTCCTTTAATAGAAAAAAGTTTTTGAACAATGGGATCAGGGCTGAAAGATCAGGAGCCATCTAATCCCTTTGATTGTCTTCATTTGGTAATATGAAAATATTAATAGAAATAAAGGGAGAGCTATATATAGGAAGAACATTATTGCTTACTGCATAGGGCAAATTTGTGCTGTTAATTTTCATGTTTGTATTTGAAAATAACCTTTCATATACTCAGCAATTTCATGGTGTTATTAAATCTAGAATTAACCAGACCATACAGCATATTGAAAAGTCAGAAACCGTGGGCTCCTGAAGTAAATGAGAGTATTTTCATCAGTTTCTGTGGCCTTAGTGTCAGTTTGTGAATGCAGAGATGAAAATAAACTTGGTCCTTTTGTTAGGGTTTTAAAACACTGCTATTACTTTTCTAGTTCTATTGTTTTATCCTGTTATAATCTTTGTCTTATATTAGAAATACTGTTTATTGAGAAAGCATCCAAAAGCAAGGACTATTACAGGATTTTTATTATAGTAGATATATTTCATACATGCAATAATATGTTCTCTTTAGTTTACAATAAAGCATTTCACTTCCAACTAATATTAAATTAAATTTAGTCTGCACTTGCACTTGCAGAATATGTTTGATGCAGAAGAGACCTAGATATTTCTAGATGTTTCCAGCATCAGACCCAAAATCAGTGCATGAGCCCATAGGTCCCTAAAATATTTCAATGTCTGTTATCTACATTTCATCTATTAATTGTTTTCATCCTATGAGTGAAACCATATCAGTCAGCATATTTCTGTTACAGTAGTAAAAAGACAAAACAAGGTTGCACCAGGGGAGGTTTAAAATGGACATTAGGAAGATTTTTTTCACTGAGTTGTCAGACGTTGGAACAGCCTGCCCAGGCAACTGGCTCAATCACCATTCCTGGTCGTGTTTAAAAGTGGTGCAGATATGGTGCTTAGGGATATGATTTAACAGTGGACATGTAGAGTAGGGTTATTGTAGGGGGGTTATCTAGAAAGTCTTTACTAAACTGTATGACTTAATAGCATTATTTTCTCTTTTCACCACAAAAAGTAAAGTGACTCCTTTTTCCTTCAAAAAATTCAAGTCCTGGTTACGAATTCATGTGATGATTAAAGTTGCATTTCTTCTAAGGGCTTTTCTAACTGGATTTTTTTCCTTGAGTTTCTTGACTGTCAGGTAAGTCAGTAGTAGACACTGTGGCTGGAAATACTAGGATACCCCAAGTAACAATAGAATCAAGGCACAAATAAAATTAATACATTCATTTAATGGAATGTTTTTAAAAATAATTTCTGGATTAACTGTTATAAATGTATTAGTTGTCATTTAACTAGCCTGTGGTAGGAAATGATGCCAGGTCTTGTCTCAGCTTCAGCTGTTAACTGCTGAAGTCAGGTACTGCATAAGGTGTCCTGGAGCCCAGGAGGATGAGGCTGTCCATGCATGTTTCTGGAGTCAGTTGGCAGGGATCTGGTCCTTCTGGACTTCCAGGACTAGGTGATTTCATAAGCTATCTGATATGGGTAATGTCATTGCACATTCACAGGTCTTTCAAGTTCACTTGCAATCTAAACCAGTATAGAACAGGATTTCTCATAATCCAAAATAAACCCATACATCTCTTAAAAGTGGTTACTGGTAAACTGTAACCCTGTTTAGTGTTTTTTCCACTAGTTTTAATAAAGAGTTTACCATCACTACTCTTTGGATTCTCATTCTCACTGTACTACTATAAAAGCTGCCTTTATAAATGTCACTTAAGTGGGACAGCAACCCTGAGGGACTGACTGATGGAGACTAGGGAGAGTTTGAGTAATTTCAGCATTGAGAAATAGTAAATCCATCGCCACAGGGAGACAAACTTTTAATGCAGCTGTTGCTTTCTGGATGCTATGGCCTGGCTCAAAGCCCAGTTGCAAAGGCTTCAGGATTTTGGCAGGCATGCTGTTTTGCTGTAGCTTTCCTGGCATTACTTTCTTAGTGGCTTCACCTACCAGTGAGAGATGGGACTACAGGTCAATTACATTCCCCCTCTTTCCAAGAGGGCAGTTCAGAAAAATGTAAGAGAACAGAAAATCTTTAGGGATTTTTTGGCCCTGTTTCCTATACTTGAGAGGTCTGGAAGGCTCAAATAAACATGTTAATTTCTGAGACCAAAGCCTCCTACACTCGCATACTTTAAAATTACTAATTGAAATACAATATTGCACTGAAAGGAAACATTCTCTTTAAATGTCACTGAGATTACTAGTGATGCTACATATAAGTAATGTGAGTAGGGAAGCAAGTGAGTAGGCTCCTTGAGCTGTTTAGGTCTGTAGGAAGATGCTATAGCTAAGTGTGTAATTAATATTTAATAAATGTATCTTACTTCATTACTGTTAATTTATTCAAACTAAGCTAATCACAGTTCTGTATTCATGGGTCATCTCTGCTTGGCAAAATACCTCCTTTTTTTCCTGCTTACTCTATTTATGAAGCAGATGACTGACATAATATATGTGGAGTAAAATAGAATATTCAATATCAATTCCACACACATGCCCTCCCCTCCCCCCACACCCCACCCCTGTTAAGAATAGAAAATTCTGTTAAATGTCTTTTGATTTGAACATTAATTATTTTCCAATTCTAAAGACTTGAGTGTTCTTTGATATTTCCTTGGGAAAACGACAACTGAATTTAGGTGTAAAATTTTGAACCCTCTTACTGCACAAAATAGGAATTGTAAAAAAGAGACACAACATCTTAGTAGTGACAGACTTTATTCTGGCACTATATAGATCCGTGGATTCTATTTGACAATAGAGTCTGCAGAGGTTGTGCAATCTTTCAGTGTTTTTGCTTTTTTAAGCAGAAAGACTAAATGTATATGTGCATAAGGGTAGGGGTAGTTACACAGTCATTTTTTTCTAACACCTGGAATCACAGTATCCATTAGGTTGTAAGGCACAACAGGAGGTCTAAGTCAACATACAGGTTAAAGCAGGGCCAACACTGACATAAGACCAGGTTGCTCAGGGCTTTATTCACTTAATTCTTTAAAGCCTCTAAGGTTGGAGACTGCATAACCTCTCTGGGTAGCCTGAGACACTGCTTGAATATCCTCACAGTGAAAATGTTTCATCAAACTGAACCTCTCTTGTTTCGATTTATATCTGTTGTCTCTCATTTCCTACCATCAGCAAAATTGCTCCATAGTCATCCAGTCTCCTGTGCTGCTGCAGGGTTAGTCCACTCAAAATTGCCAGAAATATCATCTGTCCATGTTGACTTCCCTGCAGTTCCTGATAGCTCATTTCTCCAGCCTTTTTCACCTTCTCTGAATTTATGCCTTGGTTCTGAACATAACAGTTCACCTCAGTTTGGAATACTCTAGAAACCTAATGAGGGGTCACTTCATCTCTTCCAGGTAATTGATAATGCTATTAAACTACTATAGACCCCTGTGGTACTCTGCTTTCAACCAGCACCCAAGTGTAGTACAGATTGTTTACCAATACATTTTGAACCACTTTTTACCTGTTTATTAATCCATCCATCTTGTTCATAGTGTTCTAACTTGGTCTTAAGGATGTTGTGAGACACCATGTGGAAAGCCTTGATAATGTCAGGTTAATTGACATCCAATGCTCCCTCCTCATTCACAGTCATTTCATCACAGAAGGCAACCAGTTTGCTTTTACCTCATTCATCAATAAATGCATGCTGGCTATTTCCAGTTATCTTTTAATTCCTTTATCTGCCCAGAATATGCAGCAAGAGGACTCACTTTATAATTTTGTGGGCACTAAAGTGAGGTAAAGCAATGTGCAGGTCCCTGAGTCAATCATTCCTCATTCCTTTTTTTTTGAGGATAAGTTCCACCTTTGTTTTTCTTCAGCCATTGTGGGCCTTCCCTTTTTAAACAATCTTTTAATTATGATAGTGTCATGGTGATAGCAGTCAGCTTTCTTAGTATCCCCAGATACATCAGTTGTTACAGACTTACACAGTTTGAGGCTTCTCAAGCAGTCACTCACTTGATCCTCTTCCACTCCTGGTAGACCATCTCTTCCCTGAACCTTATCATTAGGCAGAAAGGCCTGGAAGACTTTGTTGGTAATGGCTAAGATAAAAAAAGGCATTGAGTACCTTAGGTTCAACTGTGCTATTTGTCATACAAATAAGTATGACAACAACTAGGAATAAAGTGAGAAAATATTGCTAGAAGTCTGACTTTCTAAGTCCCTTTGGTAAAAAGTGTCAATTTACAATAACCATGTCCTCTGTAGGTTCCATATGTCTGTAAATAAGGAAATAAAGGGGATAACATTTTTAAAGCTTAAAAGTAGCTTAAAAGTAGTAGTAGTAGCAAGCCAGAAGTAGGATGTCCACCTTTTTTTTTCCTAAGGATTGAAACATCTTGAGGACTGGAGGATTGAAACAACTTGAGGACTGGAGGAAAGCCAATGTCACTCCAGTCTTCATAAAGGGCAAGAAGGAGATCCCTGAAACCTATAGACCAATCAGTCTTACCTCCATCCCTGGAAAAATAGTGGAGAGGCTCATTCTTGAGGTCATCTCTAGGCACGTGCAAGAGAAGAGGGTTATCAGGAGTAGTCAGCATGGATTTACCAAGGTGAAGTCATGCTTGACTAATCTAATAGCCTTCTATGATATTGTAACTGGATGGATAGATACAGGGAGACCAGTGGATGTGTCTGTCTTGACCTGAGCAAGGCTTTTGACACTGTCTCCCATATGGAATCTCCTTGTGGAGAAGCTCAGGAAGTATGGGATGGAAGAGCAGATAGTAAGATGGATTAGTAACTGGTTGGACAATAGAGTCCAGAGAGTGGTGATCAATGGTCTCAGTCTGTCTTCATAGGAGAGGTGCTGTAGCACTCTGATCATCCTCTGGACACGTTCCATATCATTCCTGTAACAGGGGCTCCAGCTCTGGATACAATGCTCCAGGTAAGGTCTCATGAGAGTGGAGTAGAGGGGAAGAATCACCTCCCTCAACCTGCTGGCCATGCTTCTCTTGATTCAGCCCAGGGTATGATTGGCTTTCTGGGTTGCAAGAGCACGCTGATGGCTCATGTTGAGCTTCTCATCTACCAGTACCCAGCAGGTCCTTTTCTTCAGGGCTTCTCTCAAGCCAGTCACTGCCCAGCCTATATCAGTGCTTGGGATTGTCCTGACCAAGATGGAGGACATTGCACTTAGCCTTCTTGATCTTCACTCAAGTGTTTACAATTCTCCTCATCAATCTTCCATTATTTTCCCGCAGATTGTGTATTTAGTAAATGCTCAGAAGCATGAAGAAGACAACATCCAAGTATGCTCTGAGTCAATGAATCCTAGACTGTCTGAGCATGGCACAATTAAGGCTTTTCATGTTAATCTGTCAATTAGTATCTAATCTAGTACCTCTGTAAACACAATAGGGATGCATGAAGTGAAATCCAAGTTAATCTATAAAACATAACAATGACAGGCAGGTAAGGGTTGTGGGGCTTAGTGTGCTTAATGATTCTCTGAAGAGCACCCATTAACCCTGCAATTAACCCAAAGTATGTTCTTATACAGTGCTGAAGGTCTAAAAAAGGATAGAGCAAAGGGACAATAGATTGGAAATAAAATGTGCCAGACAAATTAATGTCCAGAAAATGCTTCTGCTATATGTAGAATAGAAGAAGATTTAAGAGATTGGAAATTCTTCCTATGACCATTTATCCACCTTTATTTGCTGGCCTCCATGGTGTCTTAATGAAACTTTTGTGCAACATTTCTTCTTATTGCAGTAGAGAACATCCTGCAAAGACTGCCATTGTTGTATGATAAGGAAAATGCAGGTTGCAGAAAATCTGGAGTACTACTGTCATATAGAGTATATTTTGACATCATACTGTGCCACCATCCTCATGCACAATGCTGTGGTCTTGTGAATAAAGATGAAGAAGTGACTTGGGAACTGGACGACTCACTGTTAGAGAAACTACTGGATACAGTTGCATATATACTCTCTAGCTAAACTGAAGAGAACAAAACAGCTACCCATGGAAGTGGGCTGTAAAGATAAGCAAAAATGCTGTGCCATTCAGCTGTTTGAAAAGGACATCAAAGCTCAAATAATGAATATTTCCTTTTGAAGTATTTGGAGCATATATGAGAAGAGTTTAAACTAAAGACTCTCTTTCTGTGGAACAATGGGAGCCTTAAGATCTAAGCAGGAGCAATAAATACATATTTCTTTTTATCGGTGTATGTGCTTATTTTAGTTTTCATTTTCTTACTATACCTTTTCTATTTAGCCTATTATTATGGAAGAAAAAGCAGATATTGAAGCAAAACAGTATCATCTTGTTCTGCTTAACCTATAACCTCCTGTACTTTGGATCTCATTTATTCCTATTCCATAACTCCAATCAGAAAAAAAAAATAATTATTATAGTTATTGGAATCAGACAAGAAAACTGTGGATGTTTTACCTGCTCATTTCTTTTACAATGAAGTCTGGTAACATCTTAATAAAAGGTGCTCAGGATAAGAAAGATCCCTTTTATGTGCTGGCTTTAGAAATCAATGTAACTTGTCCTAAGGTATCACTACAGTCAGGTTTTAAGAATGTGCTCATTATACTGGTTATTTTCAATACTCTTCAGTCTACCTAGGGATTATTAATAACTGCAGAGACACCTGGAGTAATGGGAGATTGTTTCTGTGATGGGAAAAAAATGGGATGTGAAAGCAAATGTTTCATCCAGAAGACCTTCTCAAAGAAAGGTTCACTGTTTCACTGCAGGGGGGCTGCACTAGGTGACTTTTGGAGGTCCCTTCCAGCCCTAAACATTCTATGGTTCTATGATGCATGAGTTCTGCTGATTTTCATGGGTATTGAGCTTTGTTGTCAGTTTTTCATACACGTCTGAGTCTGTGTGCCTATACTAGTTCTATCTATTAACTGTGAAATACGCTTTACTACCCCACATTTGCATTTGGCATAGGAGGCATGCTATCTGGGCTTATTGTTTCCTGGGCAAAATGCTATTTCAAGGTCCCTTCTTGCATGAGAATCAGTCATCTTCCAGTGTTTGGTATAGTCTTTTCTTAAGGCTTGCTTGAAATAATAGGAAACAGAAGAAAGAAACAAGGAATAGTAGCATTTGTACTCTAAGAAAGTATTTTTTAATGTCAGTACTATAGTTAAACTCTAAACACCCTGACACATCTGACAGGCTAAGAAATATATTCAAACAATTTGCTCCAGTGAAAGGTTTGTAATGTGGATGGTCAACAGGTAAAAGTTTTCTCATTGGTTTAAGGATGATCCTAATTATGAATTCTGATACAGCCTGACAAAAGAATTGTTCTTACTGTTTCTTAGATTATACATAAATTCTAAGCCTAAAGCACTTCCCCAAAAAAGGTAACAACACTAAATTAGAAAATATTTGAAAAGTCTACTATTCTTAATTGTCAGATGACACAGATATTACAGGTTCCCAGGTTCAGAATCAGGTTGGTGTTTTGGTGGATGTTTGGATTAAGCTCCTCATTCTTATTCATTATAAACCTTCTGCCAGAGATGTTTTTCAGTCTACTCAGAAGTGTAGGAAAAGTAAGTTAAAGTCACAGTATCTCTTCTGTCTTACATGCTAAGAGATTACTTCTCCATGACTCCTTGCAGTATCCAAAATGAGGAAAATGTCTCTATGTGATTGTTATTTTTCCAGTCCAGACAAACTGTTTGTTGTAGAATTTTTGGAATCGAGATAGTGATAAAAAAATTAGACACTCATTGCACCTACAGCAATTGTTCTCTCATTACCCAGTGAAGAATTACCTGTTCCCAGTCACATAATGTGAAACCTGTGGAAAAAAGCATATATTATGTGAAGATTAGTGATCTAATCTTCAACAATAAAACTGCATATACCAATTAATAATCCAAGCCATCTGACCCTTCAGCAAGACTTGCTGTATCTCCACTTGGTGTGATAAATTAAGCTGTTTCTATGTATATACTGAGGCCAAACAGAATTTCTTCAATAATATCTGCTGTCCTAGCCACTCATTAAGCCAAACAGGAGTATTTTTGTCTTGTTTTGACTACTGTTCTTCATCCTCCATATTCTCAGTTGTCATCACCTCATAGATAGTGATGTGAAACTCAGTGCTTTCTTTTCACAGTAGGAATAATCTCTACACTCTGTAGTGAGGAATCACAGTTCTTGAGTTTTACTGGTATGTAGAGGGAATTTCCTAAAACTGATGATTTAACTACATTCTCCCTGAATAGTTACTCACAGCTCAAATTTCATACAGCAATTGTACTTGTTGGATATATTTAGCAAAGCTATACCCACCTCACTACTGCAGGTAGTCTCCATCCCCAAGCAACACACTTTCTGTGAGGGACTAGCATAAGTAATCAGTAAAAGATAATAAGGTAGAAGTGGCACATGAGTAGCCAAGTGTAACCTGGAGTGGGATGCCTCCTCTCCTCTAGTATTAACAGCCAAGATGTTTCTCCTTGAGTTACAGAGCTAAGAAGTTTTAGACAATACATAATGTCAAGCTAGTACCCATTAATCCTGGGGCCCAAGAGAGCTGGTCAATATTCAAACACTACTTCCTCCAAGCTCATAAATGTATTCCCTTGAAAAAAAACAACAACAAAAAAATAAATAAACCCAAAAACCAAATAAACAAGTAGAGGAGGCAGGAGAACTGCATGGATAAACATGCGAAAAAAAGGCCTGGTTAATTTGGAGGATTACATGGTGTGTATATAT
>JANHGL010024193.1:0-33718 GCA_024611195.1 Ceyx melanurus
ATATTTACCTAGCCAAAAGCAAGTAAAGATCCATGCTGTGAAGAATCACTCTACTGATGCTCAGATCTTTGCATAAGAAAAATAATGCTTTGGAGATTTCTTTTGGATAAATGTTTGGCTAGACGTACAGGTCAGGGTGAAGGGATGCAATTTTTCCACTTTTCCCAAAGTATCCTTGAACACAAGCTCAGGTACTCTCCATATTTCCTGGCCACCCCTGCAGGCATTCCTCTTCTTCTGTCTTACAGCTCCTTGGTTTTCTACTGAGGGCAGAGCTGTCTAAGCATGGAAGCTGGGGCAAGGAAAGTTGTCTTCTCCTAAGCCCACCACAGTCGCTAAACCTCTGGCTCTTGTAGATCCTTGAACCTAGGAATTACCCATTCTGGAGTGGGGAGGGGAGCTATGAAACTCATTTTTGTACAGATTTTTTTAAGTTTGTTGTTTTTCTTAGTGGGTCTGAGGTGGGTTTATAATGCAGACAAGTGTATGCTCAGCCAAGCTGGGGCTTCCATATTAGTTTCAGATAACAGATGAATGTGGAATTTGAGCCCAGCTTGCTACAAATCAAAGTTAATGAAGTAATGAATGTGACATGTGCCAAGCCCCAGTCTCTGTCTCTTCTTAACCAGGCAAATGCATACTGTGTATGTGCCGTGTGTGGGGCTTATTTGAGACCATTTCTTTATACTATCATTTCTTTCTTCCTAGGAAGCTATAGCTAGGGCAGTAGATGATCATAAACTCTTCGTGGGAGTTTTTCTGCTTATTGTAGCAGTGCACATGAGTTTGATGTGGCAATAAATTAGTCATCTGGTTTCCTGACAGAGGACCGTTATTTTTATTTTCTTATATCCACTGTATTTTGGTCTGATTCTCACTATCTCTGCTCTGAAACGTTTGAGACATTGTCAAGACAAGAGAAAAATTGAGGGGTGCCTGCTGCACAAGTCAGCTTCAGTTCCTTGGTGCCTGTTGAGGAGCGAGTCAACAGAGATTTCTTCAGAAAGAATATCTAAAAATCGAGGGAGGATGAAGCAGATTAGCAAAGAAGGGGGGAAAAAAACCAAATGCCAGAAGTGCTTATTTGTCTTCCCTCACCCGTTGTCAGCAGATCTCAGTTTGTATTCTAGTATTTCTGTAGCCAAAGGATATTATAAAATCAGAGGTAGTGTCACAACACAAGGGGTTTTGTTCACTCCTATAATACCAGTAGGAAAATTACATTAATTTATTTTTTCTATGTACTTGAGTCTTTTTGAACTTCTTCTTTTGCTATTAGTGCTGTTGGTAGCTTAATGGTTTCCTTGATTGTTGAGCTCCTCTTTTTGATGCAGTATTGTTAGTCTTTGCATGCATTCAAAATGACAGGGAGCATCAAAAACAGTCATTTCAATTTGAGATATCTAGAGATAATATTTTTTTTTATATACCCACTGTGTGAAAATAACTCGAACAGTAGCAGAATTATCCATTGTAAGAGAGATGATTTTACTTGTGAATTGGGTTTTTAAAGATAAAATCTTTCCTACTTCCTGCAATGTGGATTTTCTATTCATTCTGTTAAGATTAATCAGGAGCAAGACTTTAATCCAGAACAAAGATGATTGAATTGTCCTTAAACAGTGATGTTGAACATTACCCAGATCTCACTTTATTGAAGACCTTTTGCAGTGAGAAACCACAAGTGTGAGATGCTTGTGAGTACATAATAGGAAGAATAATGGTGGTTCTGCATTTGCTGGCTCATTAGAAAGTAAAATGCTTTCTTTTTTTTTTAATAGAATAGTAGGTTAAATCCATGTAGTATATTAGCTAGAAATTATTTTGGCATTCAATAAGGAGGACTCATTCCACCTGCAGAAGCCTCTGATGTCTTAAAGGTCTGCCAGTAACTGAGCAGCTGCTGAGTTTGTGGAGTGGCCAGGATGGAAAATTTAAGTACCTTAATGCTGCTTGCTTTCCTTTTTGGAAACCCAGAGGAAGACCAGCTGAGGCCCTAGATACCTGAGCACATTGGGCAGCTGTTCATCCACCATTTCCCTTGCTGCCCCAGCCCCAACTGCATGCTGCCAGTGCAGTGATAACAGCAAAACCATGCTTTTAAGAGTTAAAAGCATGGTCATCTTTTTCATCTCCCTTTTCCAGTGGGAAATATGTAGAGCCATCAGGTTGTTCTAAATCTCTACTTCCAGCATAGAATGGAATAAAGGTGTCATCTGTTTGGTTTTGGTTTTTTTGTCCTTTCAGAAAGAGCATGTTCTTCTAAGCTGCTATTGCAAGGGCTTGCTTCTAGGCTGTGATGTGTGAGCTTGACAGCCCCTCACTTTATTTTGGATTCCTACCTGAGATGAGGCTGTGATCGGTGACATTTGGGAGCTGGCAACTTATTTCAGATGCACATACCTCATTTAATTATTTTTTTTAATAAGAAAGGAACGAAAAGCAGCTTGCTGTTTAATGGCCTTGCTGTAGGGATGCTGGCACACAGCCCACTGTTGGCAAGTTGTTGCCTGGACTTGAGGAGCATATTCAAGGCCAGGAGATTGAGGCATTTATTAATGGTACTGCAGCTTCAGGCCCTGCTGTTAGCTGGTGGTCAGGGAGCAGGGCAGAAAGGAGCTGTCAGTGCTGCGTTTCAGATGGTTGGGCAGCTATGCTTGCCCAGTGCAGCTTCTCTTTCTTCTGGCTAGAATTATTTTGACTTCTTGAGTTAAACTTTCTCAATTATATTTTCCTATTGTTGGAATCCTCTTCAGCTTATTTGCATGTGTTACATCATGTTTCGTTTAGGATTTGCTATGGTCAGGAGCCTGGGAATAAAAGGCAGTGTAATAAAAAGCTGTTTTAATCATGAAATTTTACAGGACTGGAAGCTGCTGGTACCCATTGGGACCAGTCATGGGCAAAAGATATATGTTTTGTCCACAGTGGCAGTCTTCCTAGAGTGAAGTGGAGGTCTCTGTCTGCTTTAGGAGAGCCAGCTAAACCAGATCGTTCCCCTCCATACACATTTATCATCCTATAATGTGCCAAGACGGCTCCTGCAGCGTCCTCGGCAGTGCCTCTGCTGCCCAACCACGATGTCCCACCACATGGAGACAGCCCTTGGGCAGGGTTTTGTCTGCAGCATCCAGAACTAAGTATAATTGCTAAGAGTTAATCCAGTTCAGTAGTTGAAAGCAAGACTGTAATCACAGTTAATGGTTTTTGTATAAAAATGCTCTTTTTCTTTAAAAGTGCAAACAGGCTGCAGAGGTGATTATGTTCTGCTTGGGGAGATGTGCATGGGTGGAGCAGGGCTGCACGTCTCTTTCCCTCTCAATTCTTCTCATTGCTTCAAGAAACAGTGATTTGCTATAAAGCCAGGTTTGCAGATGTGATTGAAAATGACTGTGCAAAACCCCATCAAAGCTGTGTGTGCCCTAGAGTCATAAAAAAAAAAAAAATCTAAAAGGCACCTTGGAATTTGGGAGCTCTCTGGGATGCCAGAGGCCATCTCCTGTGGTTTGCTGGTGTCCCCAGGCAAGACCTAGTAAATATGTGTGTCCAAAGAGCCCAGAATAAAGGGAAGACAGAGAGGAAGGATGAAATCACTCTCACTGAGGTTTGGGGTGATTATTAATTGCTGGCCCACTGCCTGACGACTAGCACTGGTTTGCTGAAGTGAGACAGATCTGGGAGAGGTGGCTGCAGCTGTATAGCTGGGAAGCTGTGCTTTTAATTGCTAATTAAAGTTACCATTTGCATTTGGGGGTTTCCTTTTTAAAGAATGCCATCATATTCCGTAAGAAACTGGTAGCACTGTTTATTATAGCATGACCAAACTGGCAGTTTGCTCTCGCTGCTCTGCTGGTACATCTGTATTTCACCTATTGCCTACTCTTGCTTTCCCGTCTGTTTTCTTTATGACTTCTGTCCTGACAGCCCTTGTTCATCTAGTCCTTGACTCCCCTCCCGCGCAGACATATGATCCCGGAACGTTTGCCTTTTTGTCTTTATAAACAACAGGCAGGCAGCCTAATAGCGTAAGTCCAAAGTCAAGGGAGCTTTGCAGATTCAGCTTGACAACTCCTCTCTGAATTATTTAAAGGCCATAAACAAAAGAAAGCTCATTTCGAGCTTCAGGTGACTTCTCATTCAGTGCTGTGGAGAATGCCTGATAGGCAAGTCCTGCTAATTTTGCCTGTTTAAATCTATTGGATTTAGTAGAACAGCAACTGCGATTAGAATTCAGGAGCTGCCTCCTGGTATTCCTTAGGGGAGGGCAAGTTGAGGAGATGCAAAGTGGAAGGTGAATGAAAGAATAGGGAACTTCTTCCTAGTAAGAATTGTGTATTGAGTTTCGATTATTTTTTTTCCCCCTCTCACAATCAATGAACTTGTCTAAATACATCCTACATTTTTCTTCTGACTTTAATCTCAGTCCTTGGTGGGTTATTTTTTTCTTCCATCCTTTGTTTTTGAATCTAAAATGCATTTCACCAACTGAATGAGCCAGTGATTTCTGATTTCTCAGGTGTATTTTTGTTGCTGGTTTCACTCATCCTTCTGGATTCAGGAGTGTTTTAGATGGATAGGATTAGGGAAGCAGGCAGCAGAGCACAATTGAGTCCCCTAGATGATGCAAAGTTCATCATTATCTTTTGAATAGTTCATTCTGCAGCACAAAGTAGGGAAGGTGTCATGCTTTGCATTTATTGTACTAAAGCTATAAAGCTGTACTCTCATCATTCTTAATACCTAAGGCGTAGCTGTCTTCCCTCCCTACTTCCTTCTGCCCCCAGATAAATATAATGGAGAAAGTATCAGTAGTAGGATATTGGAGAAGCTACCTCATATGTATCATCTGGGCTCCATGTGATTTTGTTTAACGAAGTTCTTGACCTCTTATGTTCAGTCAGGCCTTATTAAAATTCAATTTGCTGTCGTTTTCAATACCAGCTGTACAATTTGGGAATCACAGCTTGTATTTTGCAGTGTAGCCTTACTTTGAAAACTGACCTGCAAAAGTGGCTTGTGGGCTTCAGCGTGTCTTCTTTCAGAGATTGCAGCATCTTTCAGTTTACAAATGAAAGATTACTCCCTTCTGAACAGCCTTGCAGACATGACCCAGCTCAAAGTCCAGTTCAGCTCCCTTTTGAGTACAATCATAATAGATGTAGAGAGACCATGCTGACTGTGAGCCAGGCCAGCTCTAAACCTGTTCTTGGCTGTAGGTGAAGAGGAGATGGTTCTGCTGGCTGGGGGAGGATGCTCATCTCTGCTGTCACATTTTGTCCTTTCCCTGTATCATAGGAGCAGAAGACAGTCAACTTTTTTTAATACAGCCCTGTGACTTGAATATGTGCAGTGAGATGGTGTAAATATAACTCTAATTTTTTTATCATAGTTACTTCTCAATAGTAAACTTGCATTTGTGATATAATGCAGGTTTGGATATCATAGAATGTTTGGGTTGGAAAGGACCTTCGAAGGCCATCTAGTCCAGATTCCCTGCTGGGACATCAGCAACTTAGAGCAGGTTGCTCAGAGCCATGTCCATCCTCACCTGTAATGGTTCCAGGGATGGGGCATCAACCATTTCTCTGGGCTGCCTGGGCCAGGGTCTCACCACTCT
This sequence comes from Ceyx melanurus, assembly GCA_024611195.1. Lineage (NCBI taxonomy): Eukaryota > Metazoa > Chordata > Aves > Coraciiformes > Alcedinidae > Ceyx > Ceyx melanurus. The sequence goes on from JANHGL010024193.1 coordinate 5,618, forward strand.
GTGTAAAAAAAAAATTAAAAAAAATTCTGCACTGAAAGCCTTTCTGAAGCAGTATTTTGAGGAGAGAAAGCTTCCTATTTCTCAGGACTGTAAAAGACCATGTGTTTTGGTACAGCTTGCCCGGCCTTGTCTGCATTGCAGGAGGTTTCAGGTGTGTAATGCTGAGCTAGATCCTGTTATAACATTAGCTGAATTGGATGCTGAAGGAGAGCAGCAGGTTGTGAATTCTTCCAAGATTAATGGAAATTTTTGTTTTACCTTAATTAAACTTCCATGCCTTAAATCAAAGTCCCCTTTCTCAAACAGATGTATGTTATGCATAACATTAGTATAGGTATAATTTTGTGAGGCTTATGCACATGCTAATGTTAATGTTGGTGCATTGATTTTTTATTTTTGTTGTTGTTGTTTAGCTGCAATAAACAAATTGTCCTTTATATTCTCACCAGGTCCTGGTAATTTCACTTCTTGTGGCACACATATATGGGTCATTTAGAAAATATAAGAATTTTTTATTTTTAATATATCATTTCCTGTGGTGTCTTATGCAGCTACAAACTGGGCAACCTTGCAAGCCATATAACTTTATCTCTCTAGTTCTTACTACCAAGCATCTGTGGCCCTTTGGGTGGAAGCAGCTTCAAGGAATGAGTTTTTTGCTTTCCCACTATGCCCTACTTCCCTCCATTTGTTGTAGTTCTGTTCTCTATGCAGATGTGTAATCCCCAACCCTCCCTTCCTGCAGCCTCGGCTGGAGGTGCAGCATCTGGCATATGCTGTTGTTTACACACCAGATACCACCACCCCACCCACCCCCCCGCCAGATAGCATCCTCAGTGCTGGCACTTCAACCCATCACTCTATTACTGTTGCTATTAAATATGCTGTTCCTGTCTTAAAGAGAAACAAAGGCTTTGATTTCCAGGGCTGCCAGACTTCTGGCCCATCCAGTAACAGAGGTGTGCAGATGCAGTGAAGCTACTATCCTTCTTCTCCAGCTGGCATGAGCAAAACATCCAGACGAGTTAATGTGTTTCACAGATACTAAGCACTCAAGTTTCCCTGCACAGATATTCCAAGATCCATTAACAAACCTGTGTCCAGATTTAAAGTATTTGAGTTGGTTGGTTTGGGGTACTGTAGTCTCAAGGTTTGGGTTTGATTTGGTGGTGGGATCCCACTTATAAATGAGTGGGTGGATGTGCTTAAGTGCTGTCATTACAGTTAAAGCATACAGATTTAAATGTTGGAATTCAGGTTGCTTTAACATGAGCCTTTGTTGCATCTCTGTGTCAGGCCATGCTTAGAGGTGGAGGTGATTTTTATTAGGATGGTGCAAGGAAGCTACAGTCAGCAGATCCAATTTACTAGGTGTTGTCCAAGTCGACAGCGAGTGACAGCTTCCTGCCCCAAAGAGTTGACAGCCAAACTGTATAAAATGAACAACAGCAGAGTATGAATCCATTATCAGATTTAAATAAATTGATTTCCTCAGTCCATCAGCTGTTTCATGAGTTTCTGCCAAATGTGTTCCCCTCTTGCTGACCCAGCCAGCCTATCTCAGCTTGGCTTCCTTCAGCATTCCTGACATCTCTAATGATTAACCATTTCTTCTGTATTCACTGCCACCATGTCTGGCTGTAGTGCATTAATTGTTCTTCCACTTTGGCTTTGAAAGCGCAGTGTCATGTGAGGGGTTTAGTAAGTTGTTGGCATGTTTTTGTTTTATTGTTTGTTTGTTTTCCTGTCTTGTCCCACTAGCACTGGCCAGCACGTTTTCCCATGAGTTACGTGTCTCCAAGACCTCTTTTTCCAGGTTAGCTGAGGACTTTACCCACCCTGTCTTAAGGCTGGGGTAGCTTTAATTCCTTAATCTTAGTCAAGCCTTTCTCTCTCTTGCATTAATGAGTTGAATTCTGTGTTACTTAATCTTCCACACACCCTGTCTCAGATTGGGAGCCATGCAGGAGCTGGTGACTATGATTGTGACCATGATTACTCCCATGTAAGCAACACTTTGTACGTCATTCTTCTCGGAGAAGGAATGCTCTGCATCCTACCAGCACAAGACAGACTTTATCAATACTCATGTCCCTTAATCACAGAGATCCAGTTGCCAATGATGTTGAGGAGATGAGCTCCTCTTGGTTTGTGAGAACCTTGGAAAATCCATCCAGCTCTGCTGAGAGGTACACACTTAGGTTAAAGGGACCAACACCATCTAGATCTGAAATGTTTATTCACGTAACTGAGAAACCTGAAGCACTTGCACAGCATCTAATTTGTATGCAGAGCAGAATTCATGATTTTTGGAGAAAAATATAAGGCTGGACTTGCTCTAGTATGGGGTTTTGGACCAAATTGTAGATGGTTGCCGGGCACTCTCAAGAAAACATCCCTGATACCTTGGGCAAATCAATTTGGCTGTCAAGTTCCCAGGACTGAGGCTACAGTTGTGTTTTTCTCCACCAAAGTGGGGAAGCAAACAAACTGCTGGATCTAGTACTGTACGTTGAGGGCACAAAGCAGCATGTCCTCAAAGCTGGCATGCTTGTGTGGGTGCTGCCATTGTCTGGGACCACTGTTGAAGGTCATGTCCTGGGTGTGGGGAGGGAGGAAAGAGTATGGCCTGAAAAACTGGTTTGTAGAAGAATGAGGGTATTGGGACAGTGTAACTGTTCAGTGCATTGTGAGCACTATGTGTCATTCAGGAATTTCTCCTGTGCTGCTGACACGGGAGCCTCGTGTGAACTCTCCAAGGGTTGGATAAGGTACTGGAATGCTTGAGAGATACCAGACAATGATGTATGTCTAAGACCTATGAGTGCTCAGTAAGTGATTGCATCCCTTGAGCTTAGATGTGTGCATAGGTGTGAATTTGGGGGTGGGAAGGCTCCTCAAGTGTTCTTTAAGCCCCTTGTCTGGGTGTCATGTTGGATCCAGTGTGTTCAGCCTCACCTGACAGCCTGTTGCAGGTTTGGGTTGAGTTTTGAGGTACTTGAGAACAGTGATTTGTGACCCTAGTCTGGGAGAGGAATGCAGCAGGAACTGATTTCCTATCAGCAAATAAGTAAATGCTGCCACTCAGAAGAGGAATGTGTATTAGAAGAGTTAAATCTTAGCTCTATTTCTCCCTACTTTTTTCTCTTTAGTGCCTCATTGTGAACATCTGGATTAACCTTGGGCAAATCCACCAGAGTGTGTTGCCTCAGTTTCCCCACATATCAAAGCAGGGTAATACTTTGCTGCCTCGCATGGACATTTGTTACACTTAATTAATGTTGTAATGTGTCTTTGGTTCTTCTGATAAAATGTGCTGTGTGAATGCTAAGTTGTTTTTGCTGATTGGATTGTTAATTAAATGTGCACATATAAATGATTTATTGGCATTAGAAAACTAAGGCTTAATAATTTAAAGTATTAACATCAAGGTGGTTGGGTCAATTTTAAACCTGTATCATTCAGCTATTTAAGAGACTGAAACTAATGGCACCAGGAGAGGAAGGGGAGGAGGAGCTGGACCAGCTCAAGTCTTATTTCGTTGCATTTCTATGTAGGTACTGCTTTAATAAGAGGACCAAAACTCCAGCACCTGGCCCAGGGAAGCCACTGGCAGCATCAGCAGTGCTCTGAGCTTCATAGAGCATGGGGATGTGTCACCTGAAGGTCATTCCTCTTGGCTCAACTTGGAAGCCATTTGTCAGCCTTTGGAGGAGCATGCCTCAGTTCTGCACAGCAACTGACATGCAATATTAGCTCTTGTGGATCAGGAAGAAGCAGGAAAGAAAAGGTATCTGGGGCAAAGCTGCTGACATGGATCACCACATCCTGTTGAAAGCTTCTGGCCCAGCAGCAATTTGTTCCCATAAAATAACGTGCTATTTCAATCTCTAAGGCTTTTGCCTCCTCGTATTCTATCTTCTGGTTTCTATCTAGGCAGATGTTTCTGAGGTGGATGTGGGAATGAGCTGAAGCTGACAGCCCAGTCAGGGGCCAGAGGAACAGATATGTCATCCTACTGCAGTAAATGAGTTCAGAGACCTAGAATTACATAGCTAAGAAGATAAGAATGCTTGTGGCAGCAGATACAGTTGGTTGCTTGTTTAACACAACCAGAGAGGAAGGTTAACCATCATCTGTTCCCTTTCTGAACCCAAAGATGTGCACATTGTTGTTGGTGCTAGCATGTTGGGGGGCAAAAAAGTTGGAAAGAAAAGTGTTCTGTAAACAGAATTTTCAAAGATGATTCACAAGGGGAGGTAGAAGGGAATGGGAAGATACAGAGGAGACAGTTGAAACTCAAGAACAGAGAGCTGAAAGTAGGGTTTTGAAGAGAGTTGCCATACTAGTGACAATGATCTCATGGAATACAAAAGCCCTGAAGGATCTGGGACAAATGGTGCGAGAGATTAAAGCATTCTTGCACAAAGTAGGGAATTGCTGATTCAAGTGTGAAGAGGAATATTTGAAAGGAAACTGAGCAGCTGAGGAGTGTGGGATACAGTTGGGCTGGAAGAGAAAGCACTGACTTGTCAGAAAGGAGAAGGAGCAACAGAAAAGGTAAGAGGATGCAGAAACATATCATGAGTGTGAAAGAAAGAGACATAAGACAAGCAACTAAACATGAAGCAGGGCTTAGAAAAAATGGTGTTTGCCCTTCACAGTAGGGCAAGGAGTGTGATGTATATTAAAGAGGACCAAAGAGCTGGGTGATGGGGGAAGGGGTGTCTCAGCATTTCTCAGGAGTTCCCCACCAGCATGTGTTTGTTCTCAGTGCAGCAGCTGGGTCTGGTGGTCCTGGCTATGCTTCAGGATGGGGCTACGTAGCACTCATGGTAGGCTCCTAGGGTGGACTGCTCATTGGACTAATTTAGTGTAGATTGGACTGAAAAGGCTCATCACGTTCTGCTGATTTCTGTTCACAGCTCCAATCCCTGGTGATTTGCTATTGATCTGCACAGAATCAAAATCTAAAACTACCAGATTTCAGTCACATTTCTGAATTGCTCTCATGCAGGTTGGTGACTGTTCTATGAGAGTACACATTTTGTTTCTGACGGGTTTGGAAGGGAGGTATAAGAAATAGTAATAGTAATGATAGCTTGGTTTTGCCACATACAGCACTGATGGGCAGGGCAGCGTGACCTTGGCTGGTGAGAGATTAAATTCATCACCTTCAACGTGATGTAATGACTGACTGCCACAAACAGCAGAGCAGGAAGGAGGAAAATGTATCGGTGGTGGGAATGTGTCTCGGACTGCACAGTGCTCAAGCAACACACGGTGCTGCATTATGTAGAATTGCCCAATGAACATTTGGGAGCTTTAAGTATTAAGACAATAGAGGCTAAAAGCTGTTTTCACTAAACTGATGCCTGGCCATTTCATGGAGGTTTGCAATATTGATGCTAATGCGTTGCGTGTTTACGTATATGTTTTTTGTAAGCTTATTGCAAGCTATATTTATATACCTGCTGCTGCTACTTTGTTCAAGGCCTTGAGCATATTATTTATGGGGAGGATCTGAAATCTCAGGATATACGACCATAAGAACAGGTAGTTTTAGACTCCTTGTCACAGATAGATGGGCAGTGGAGTCCAATATTTCCACATAGAGAGGAGGATAAGACTTGCCTTTCAGGGGAGGAGGGTTAATGCCAACATAATTTGGTTTTAATATATGTCTCCCCAACCTTGCCTGACAGAGAGTGTGCAACAGCTGTTAGAGCCGTGTACTTTGCTTTGCAGTAGACACAGAATAATAAGCGTCTGACAAGCTATTCTCATCTTGAATTCTAAATAAATTAGCCATTCATCAAAACCAGTTTTGTTCCAGAACGATTAAATTACAGAGGCGGTTGCATGTAATGTATCAACAGTTCCTGGGGTGGGTTTGGCTGGCTGGCTCTCCTGCCTTTGCAGAGCTTTCTTTGTCCTCTTCCTATTGCTCTCATTGGCCCCCGTTTCCATCTTGAATTCAGAAGATGGTGTAGAATCAAGTACATTGGTGCCTGTGTGCAGCACCATACGCATGCGTGCTTCTGTTTTCATATAGCCTGGTCTTCAGCTGCCTTGTTGATCTTGTTTTCTGGAGAGGTACATGCTGAAAAGAAAGGTTATGCTATGAAAAAGTGATTTCTCAGTTCTTATTTTAGTATGTCACTGAAGCAAGCCTTGGACTGTTTTCCTCTGGGCACCCATGTGCTGTGAATACAGAGACCTGGCTCTAAATATGATGGCAAATAAGCTTCCAGTTACACAGCAGCAGCTTGTGCTGAGTTTGGCCTGAATAGGAGTAGAAAGATGCATTAAGTGTAAAATCGAAAAATGAGAAGGCTGCTTCTTCAGGGAGCAGGGAAGAGGGATATATTCATGTATTGAGAGTTGCACTTAGAAAATACCAGCCGTGGAAGTGTCAGAAAACTTGATAAAAGCATCGCTGGTACAAAAGTTAAAGTCTGGAATTGCAGAAAAACAAGGGGAGGGATTCAAGGAGATGCTGAATTTCTTCCTGCGCATGTTTCGGAGCAAAACATGCTTCATCTTGTACAGAAGCTGCAAACTCTGCATGATAAAACCACTAATTTGTTTGAAAGCTTTTTTTTTTCCCCCCCTCCTTTGTAGTGTAGCAGTGGAATCCTACATGAGAAAAAAAACCCCTATGTGTGTGCACACTGATTTTAGGCAAGGCTTTCTATAGAAAGCGAGCCAAAGGAGTGCTGTCATCTGTAAATCTGTGGGCTAACGTGTTAAGAAAATATCTTTATTTTGCTATGCGGGTGTAATTACTTAGAATTTATAAACTTAAAAACACAAAAGATTTTGCATTTGCAGCTGGATCTAGAAGGAAGTACAGATGGGGTCTTTTTCAGATATATTGAGTTGTTGCTCTTTTTCTGGGGCCCAGATAAGCCTAAGGAGGCTTTATCTCTGTGTACAGAAGAGCTACCCTCAGAATGAGATAAAAGTACAGTTTCTATGGGTTAAAAGACACAATTTGGGCATGTGTGTTCTGTTCCAGGTTTAAAACCTGAAAAGTTGGATGTCAGTGCTTCTGAAATGTCTTGGTATTGCATCTTTGCAACACCTTGTTTGTTAAAGAAGTGCTCTGTTTCAAGAAGTAATTAATTTCTGCTTGAGCCTGACATTCACAGTATAGACAATACTTCCTTAAACCCATTCAAAAGGGATTAATGTTATGGGAGTGTGATGGCCCATAAAGTAAATTCTGTCACATAAGCAGACAGAGGGCTGTGCACCACTTCAGCCATCCCACCATGCACTCCTTCACTGATAGCAATTGTATTGCAATAATGGAATTTAAAAAAAAAAAAAGAAAAAAAGACAATTTGTCATGCAGCATATTGTCCTGCTGGGAAGAGATGTAATCTAGCAGTTTAGCTTTCAAAAACCTCTTGGTTTTTGGATGCTGGAGGTTCATTGTGTTTTCTAGGTTAGAATTTGTCTTTTTCTTTCAAAAACAAAAGCTGACTGGAGTCATGCAACAAGAAAATAACCAAATCTTGGGGGAATTGGAATGAAAAGCCATTAGAATCTGCTAATTACAAGATGAAGAGCCGTCAAGCAGTGGTGGTCCTTTGGGGAACCGCTTTCACATATTTTGATGCATGAAAAGACTTTGCACGTAATGTTGATGGGAAAAGTTTGGTGAAATATGTCTTGCAGATGAGCTGGACCTCAGTCCTAAAAGCCAGGATCAGAGTAATAGTTGCCATTTTCAGTAAGAACTAAGTAGCTTTACTTAAAGGGCTTTTCTACACTAACGGCATGAGTTCAAACTATATACTTTTATTCTGACTATAATTAATATAAGACAATGGCCACTTGAGTGCTTTCTCACCCAGTGTATTTTCCCATTATATCAATAACTTTGCTTAATTTGGCTCCAGTTGCTCCAGGTTCACTGGCAGCAGGTCTGTCTGCCTGAAAGGGAATTGCTGACAAACCAGCCATTTGTTAGTGAAAATGTCTGCTGGGGTGGGAAGGTGAGAAGTTGTTAATTTCAAGTAAGAACTTTAAGAATCCTAACTGTGAATCTGTAGGACAAACCTATCTGAAAATCCAGAAAATTCACACATCTCAATGACAATAGTGCTGGAAGTTAGAGTTGAATATGCTCTTGTGTAGAAGGGTTGTCAACACCTGGCCCAGGCTTCCTAGGGCAATAGTGGAGTCCTCATCCCTGGAAGGGTTTCAAAGCTGTGGAGATGTGGTGCTGAGGAACATGGTTTAGTGGTGACCAGGCAGTGCTGGGTTTACTTTGGACTTGATGATCTTGAAGGTTTCTTCCAACCAGAACATCACCATCACCACTGATTCTGTGGACTGGAACTGGGGAAGTCCCGGACTCATTGGTAAACAGGAACTGGATTCAGGAGATGGATTCTGGAACAGGATGTAAGCACATACAGGTCAGGATCAAAGGCAGAATAGACAGAGTCCTGCTCAGACAATGGCCATTGAAGAGCTTGGCTCTCATGATCCCTCAGCTTTACACTGATTATGCTGAACATGGGATCGAATCCTACATTGGTCAGTTTGGGGTGATCTGTCCTGGCTCCTTGTCCCCACAGGTGCCACCTCTTAAGAATAAGCAGTGACTTTGGTCTGCACAGGGGCAAGTATCAGCAAGGGCCTTTCTGCACACCCCAACCCTTGGTAGTGACTCTAAACACAAAGTGTTAATCCTGCTGGAAGCAGAGACTGCACAAATATACTGTTAACTTCAAACAGCAGTTACTTAGAGACTGAGCTGCAAAGTGAAATCACTGAACAGAATTAGTTCTTTTCTAGCTCAAACCATGACACAATTTCACTCCCAACAAGGGGACTGATACGTTTCTAAGTCAATGTCTGGGCTTCTCTTGTCTAGACCATGCTTCAGCTTTTCCTTCAGCATGAGCTTCAGAATTTCACTTTTAAGGCTTGATGTATGTGGGATAGCAAAGAAATGCAAGTGATTTGCAGGTGGGCATCCATGATGGCTTTTCATTAGTGAAGAGGGATGGCTAGAGATGAACTTGGCAGTTACTTGGAGGCCTTCCCTTACTCTGGAGTGTTGTCTGCTTGGATATCGATTTGTGTCCATCCAAGGAGATGTGTGTGGTTTTAACAGCTGTCCATCAGGCCTGACATTCATTTAGTTCCATCTCCCAGAGTTTTCTTGCACAAAAATGTAAAGAAAGGGTGAAAGAGCTGCAACCTCAGCTGTCTTTTACTTCCTGCCGCACTGAAGCAGCTCCAACAACTTTTCAGTTGTTTAGTGAGTGTTCTCAAGCTTCAAGAAACATCCAGAGTTTCTGATTTTCTTAATGCTGACTACTCTTGCATGACTACCAGAAGTCAGACAGACCTTCCTTCTCCTCTCTTCCTTCCCTGTACAAATAGCTTCCCTAGGGCCACCCAAACACGGGGCTCTTGTAGGAGGGAAGGAAATCAGTGTGCTTCAAAACCCAGATGTCACTGGGTGATTAATTCCTTTGAATGATGAATGTAGAAGTTATCTCATCTACTCAGGAAGGTCTGAAATTTGATTTTGTTTTTCTTTGCCATCAAGAAATGTGCTGCAGAAATTTATTCTTTTGGTGCAATCAATGGAAGTCCCTTCAGAACCCGAGAAATAAATGTTTCTAAGTTCCCATGTGTGAACCAGACATGTTCATCTTGTGGTACATCCAGGAGAGTGGGGATGGTGTCAGGTTCAGGACAGAGTTGCTTCTGTCTGGTCTGTCTTTGCGCTTAGGACTGATTTACAGCTTCATTTTGCATAATGTCTACCTCTGCATGGATATGTGTCCAGTCTGTAGGCAATAACAAGGATTTGTGGCAGTGTCTAGTCCTTCCCAGTGTCAAGGAACTGTCCTTCAGACTTCCCATAATACAGTCTCTTTAGTCAAGGAAAAAGTTGGCATGTGTAAAAGGTTGTTTGTAAGTCTTAGCAGAGGACTTCAACCCTGGAGCATCTTAGAACTGTTCTGGACCTGCACCCTATATTTATCTCAGTGTGAGTCCTGAGATGCACCTACATTTGTCAATTAATCTTTACAAATTCATGCACAATGCCAAGAATCAAGAAGATGCATACTTTTGACATCCTCAGAGCCTTGCCCTTTTGACTTATCAGGACCAAAACTCTTAAGCTACCTCATCAGTTTTATGCCTTTCCCTGGCTTGTTAAGATACCATATTATCTCATCTCAGGGGGACCTTAGTGCACCATGCCAGGTCTCCACCAATCACTCCTTATCTGCCTTGATGTGCAGAGAAGTTGCCACATTTCATCAGGTTGTGCAGTCAGTGGCTTTCCAAAGGATTGCAGTAGTGCTTGAGATCAGCAGCTGCATGGAAAAAAACACTACCTGACAGGCAGTAAACCTTCATCTCTTCATTTTTGTTGTGTTTTTTTGGGTTTTTTTAATCTTGTTTTAGCAAAGGCAGCTGGCACCTTCTGCCTCTTCTGTTAATAAGGGCTGCATGTGCTCACCACCCACAGGAGGAAGTGAATGTGGAGGATGGTCACTAATTACTGATTTCTTCAGAGCAGGACTACCATGATGAGGGGACTGGAGCATCTTTATGGTGAGGAAAGGCTGAGAGACCTGGCGCAGTTTAGCTAGAGAAGACAGAGGGATTCTCATCAATGTTTATTAATATCTGAAGGGCCAGGATCAAGAGGACAGGGCCAGACTCTTTTACAGGACAAGGGACAAAAGGCAGAAACTGAAATCCAGAAGGTTCCACCTAAACATGAAGAAAAACTTCTTTCCTTTGAGGGTGCCAGAGCCTCAACCAGGCTGCCCACAGAGGTTGTGGAGTCTACCAAAACCCACCTGCACAGGATCCTGGGCTCCCTGCTCTGGGTGTTCCTGAGTCGGTAGGGAGGTTGGACAAGATGATCTCCAGAGGTCCCTTCAGTCCCTACCATTCTGTGACTCACAGTTGGGATGGATCTCAACATAACTCCTGCCTCTGCTTTGGGAGTTTCTGGCTCCTGTTGAAAACAAGTTTGGGAGGGATGACACACTAGCCTTTCAACCTTCTTGCCCTGTATAGAAACACCAAGTGATTATGGTAAAGTAGAACATTCAGCCACAATAGATGGTTTTTGATGCCTAAGATTTAGAGATGCTTGTAGTGACATGGTAGGGAAAACAGATATTCTGCCAGTTAAATGGTCATGGTGGTTGTCTTCAGAGCATGTGGCCCCATTCACACCTGTCCTGGCAAAAGGATTGGTTCAGCATGCACACAGCTGTCACAAGTTACAGACCTACAGATCTAAGCAACTTAAAACTGGCTTAGGTGTTTAATGTGTTCAATGTATTGGCTGTTTTACAGCAACAGAAAAAAAAGAGGAGGATTGTTTCTTTAGAGGATTAAAACCCAGTTACTTACTTCCTGGGGAAGCAGCACTCAAGCGCCTTAACAAGCAAGTCACTGTTTGTTCGATGACAGATTTGGTGCTAATTTTGCTGCTGTCTGCTCCCGTTTACATCTCCTGGTTGTGGATGAAAGCAGCAGGGCAGTGATTAGCTCAGACTCTGACGGGGAAAAAAAAACACCAACACAACAACACCCGTTGACTTCTGAAGAACAAGGGAGTGAGAGTATATTACCCTCTGGCATTTTTACTTTATTTAGCAGGTAAAACTGTTCATTGAACCGGAGTTCATTTACAGTGGTACCCCAGCAGACTGCAGCAGCGGGATGAATTACCAGTCACTCATGGTGCAAATGGGAATCATTCAAACCCTGGATCATCATATGCAAGAGTTTAAGTCTATTGCATCGCACACTAGATAGCTGCTGGTGCCTCTCGCTTGCTTCCAAAACCCTGTTGGGCATCCTATTTCCATTTTAGTCCCCATTTAGATCTATATTGATATATTTAGTCCCCACATTTATAGCTACATTCCCCTCCACAGTGGTTTTGATTTTAATACTGTTAACCAGAAGCTGAGCAGTTGACAGGATTAGACACTTTTAGCCCCAAAATTAATGGAAATTGGAGTAAATGCCTCCTTGGAAGGTATACTTTATTTTCAAGAGCTTTGACTTGGAGGATCATTGGTGAGATAATATCAGGAGTCTTAACTAATCCCCTGTGATTGTACTAGAGTGAGTAATCTATCTATAGCAATTAGCCCAGTGGTCCACCACAAGACAACTCTTACCTGATAAGTGTGGGTTTGTTCTGAGAAGGATTTTTCTCCCTTTGCTTTTGAAGCTGGTGGCTGTGCAAAGTCCTGAACCTCGTGGTGAGGCAGCCTGCTACCTGTTGGGGCTGGGTCAAGCTGCTTTTCCACTCCCTGTGGAGTCACTAGTCACTGAGCTTATTAAAAATGCATGTGCGAAGCGATGGGATAATTACAGCAAGTTTGTCTGGGGATGGATAGCGGCAGGGAGAGGAATTGATAAATGTGTCTGAGAAAAGATATCAGCTGTTTTTAGAGAAAACAGTTTGCAGCAGGCGGTTTGGCAGCAGATGCTACAACTGCTGGTGCAAGGATGGATGAGGAACACTGGTATGGGAGCAGGGGTTCAACTATGGCATCACCAGGGCTCATGCTAGCACCTCAACCCTTAGGTACTTTATAGTTATTGGCACTATATCATTCCTTTGGATCCCCATCTTGGATGATCTTGGTTTGTGAGGGTGTGTCTGCACTTGCTGGTTAAATCCTGGCTTCAGTTTTGGGTCACTCACTACAGCGAGGGGCTGGGGTGCATCAAGAGAAGGGAAACAAAGCTGGGGCAGGGTCTAGAGCACAGATCTTCTGAGGAGTGGCTGAGGGACCTGGGGTTGTTTAGCCTGGAGAAAAGGAGGGTCAGGGGAGACCTTCTTGCTCTTCACAACTCTTCACAACTTTTATAAAGGAAGTTGGAGCCAGGTGGGGTTAGTTGTTTCTCCCAAGGAATGAGCAATAGGACAAGAGGGAAACAGCCTCAGGTTGTGCCAGGGGGTTTAGGTTGGACATGAGGAAAAATGTTTCCATGGCAAAGGTTGTCAAGGTCTGGGACAAACTGTCCAGGACAGTGATGGAGTCCCCATCCCTAGAGGGGTTTCAAAGCTGAGGAGATGCAGTACTGAGGGACATAGTTTAGTGGTGACCATTTAGAGCTGGGTTATCACTTGAACTCAATTATTTTAAAGATCTTTTCCAACTAAAATTTCTCTGATTCTCTGATCAAGAACATGGTCTGAAGGACAGAGTATGATTGCCCCAGTTTTTGACTGGGACTTGCCTGATGAATGCCTCACACCATTAATTTGCAGACAACCAGGATATCCAAAAGCAACTATGTAAATTGGCAGGAGGTAAAATAGATGTTGCCTTCCTGAATAAAGCAGGGCTGGAGCCCTCTCTCTTTATCTTCTCTTCTAAACTGGGTGTATCTGCTCTTGCTCTCTAATCTCATCTTTGTTTTCCTTGTCTGAATCCTTTTGGCTGCGGGAGAGGTTGCGTGGCCTCGGAGCCAGAGAGGTTTTGTCATGGTGATTAGTCCATTTACTTAGGGCACTGGAGACATTTGTCTGTATGCCACCAAAAGATGAAAACTATTATTATTATTTGCCCACTTCACAAGGATACTGTGAGGATTAATTCATGTTTGTAAATTGCTTTGGAGATTTAAAGCTCTGAACCAGCACTAAGGATTATTGCTTTTGAATTCTTCAATATAGTATAACTTTTTATGAAGACTTTCAGCCTTGAAAGCATCTTGGAAATGGGAAGAGTTAAGTTCCTTTGAAATTAGATATACTTGTAATGTTTAAGATAAGAAAAGCTGATGCTTCTCTGTTGCTTAAAAAAAAATAAATAAAAAATCCAAAACCAAACAAAAACAATGGCAGATTGTGATAGTGCCTCTTCTTTTTTTCCAGGAATCCAACGTGCTGATTGCTGCTAACAGTCAGGGTACAATTAAGGTAAGTTATTTCATGTGTCTCCTCTTTAAACACTCGAATCTGTTGTTAGTAAAGAGCAAGGTCAGAGAAACTGTGCATCCAGGAGAACCCATTGAGGTCATTCCAACTGCAGAAGTTTGTAATTTAAATTATGTATTTGCCTCTGGCACACAGTGGAGTGAGCAGACAGCACACTAGCAATGAAACCCAGTTAAAGTGAGGTGTAGAAAAGATGCTGACAGCCATCCAGTCCCTGCTGTGCCTCTGTTGCTCCTTGAGGTCCTGGGAGCAGGGTGAGTCTGGCACGAGAATCTCCCCAAGCTCACTGTGGGCATTGTGGCAGCAGAGACTGAATGAGAACTTGATGGTGTCACCCAGAGCCCGTCATCTGGCTCCTGCCACCAACACGGAATGCAGCAGAGCTGAAAGCTGAGCTCCTGATGGAGCTGGCTGGAGCAGTCTTTGGAAGGAGCTAGGGATGTTTCGTTGGCTTGCTTGCTCCCAGTGCCCAGGCTGGCAGCAACAGACAGCAGGTACCAGTGTGGGGTTCTGCGACAACCATAGCCCTCCCCGTGCTCCAAGATGCCAGCACTTGGCAAGCTTCTCAGCACTTGAATTAAATTGAAACAATGCTTCCTGAGTGTCTGTTCAGTAGGTTTCTATCCATGAAATGTCAAGTAATATGAAAAAAGCCTTTGTCTTTACATGTCTATGGGACAGCTGAGCAAAAGCAGTACCCTAACCCAGAATGGTGCTGATCCTCTAGAAAATCCCACATCTGACACCATCTGAAATCGTGCACAGCAGGGTTGACCTCCATCATGCTGTTGATGCTCAGGGTTTGGCACCATAAGCTTGTAGCCTTGGCAGCTTTCTGTAGCTGCTGATAAAGGAGTTTACTTGCTGTTTGCAAAGTTACACATTGGATTGTCACTCTCATGAAGCTGAGATCCTCATTCTGATTTTCTCTGTGACCACAGCAGCTCTCAGGAGACAGACCAGACTTGCTGGGCTTTTACAGTCCTGGAAAAAGCACCAAAAAAATTAAATGGCAGGAAAGGGGAGAAAGCCAAGTGGTCTGTATTTGCATGTCAAAATAGACCACAAGTGGCCTGGTTATTCCTCCTCTTGCAGCATGGGATTCCATAGCCCCTTGTTCATAGGTAATTTATTTAGCAGGCTTTGGAATTGGTTGTTTACTTCTTTCTTAGGAATGGACAAAATGCACAGATGCTTTTGATATCCTGAAGTGAATCCAGTGTCAACAGGAGAGTGATTAGAGAGGAGAGGTTTTGCTCATTGCACTTTGCTTGTTAATGAGAGAAGGTAGACAGAGAAATGTGCAAACAGCCAGGGCTGTCAACTCTGGTGTTTCCATTTGGCAGGAAGGTAGGATGGTCTGGGAAAGGACTGGGAAAGAATTCCAAGAGCTGATTGATTGGGATGAGTGGAAATGAGGGCACTGTGGATGGTTTTGCTTTGTGCTGCAATTTATCCTAGTGTGAGCAGACCTCAAAATCAGGATCTTTGCCAAGTGCCTATCCCATTTGTGTGATACTAACACATGCTGGTGAATAAAGGGTAAGGGGTGGAGATGGAAGGATCAGTCTTGTCCCCGTGATCTGTATGCTGATGTAGGAGATAATTAATGTCATAAATTCCTACTCTAAATGTTTCATCTTCCCTAA
Organism: Ceyx melanurus; assembly: GCA_024611195.1. Classification (NCBI taxonomy): domain Eukaryota; kingdom Metazoa; phylum Chordata; class Aves; order Coraciiformes; family Alcedinidae; genus Ceyx; species Ceyx melanurus. The sequence goes on from JANHGL010024193.1 coordinate 21,236, forward strand.
TCAGGTACTGGAGCTGGTATGAAGGGTTTTCTCTCTGAGGCATGAGGTACTTGGTCCTGCTGATATGCTACAGTATTCATCTGGAATCCTCAGTGGGACAAGAAACTGAAACCACCTTGATGTTCCTCCCCAAAACCGTCACGTTTGGGTTTTTTTCCATTTCTGGACTTTTTAGGACATTTTGAGGCACTGGAGAAAACACCAGTGAACTGTCTGCCATCAACATTAACTCCACAGACTTTGCTGCTGCTGGTGGTGGTGGTATGGTTGTCTAATTTTTATTCTAGGAAAACAAATTCTTTTAAATAAAAACAAAAAGGAATAATAAAATCTATTGAGCCACAAGCTGAAGGTGGAAGATTCTGTCTTGTTGCATATGGGAACAGATTTACTTGGGAAGGGAGCTTACAGGACCATACAGGGCTTTCCTCAGTTGCTCATCTCCAGTTAATTTCATCTGGACTGTTCTTCACCCCCATTGGAAAAAGAAAGTCTCCAAGCCTTATCTGGACATGCAAATGTTTCACTTTGAGATCCCCTAATGATATGTTTTGGTTGTTCTTTTGATTTATTAATTATTATTTTTTTCAATGCATTAAATGTTGAGAAATGTCACTCAGGTTGGCACTTCTGGAGACCGAAGTCCTCCGGTCATCAAGAAGGGCAGCTTCCCCTTCCTCCTCCTCACAGCTCTGCCTCAACTTAAAGGGGCAGCTTCAAAGGGGAGAGGATGAAGTTGTCCTCCCATCCATGTGAGCCTGGGCCTTTCTGCTGCCTGCCACCAGCAACGTGCTGCGAGATGAGGTGACCTGCGGTTGCCTGGGACCTGGACTGACCTCACCAAGACATATAATGACCTCCCTGGCTGTGTTTAACTATCTCAGATTGAGGAGGAAGCTTCTAATTCCAGTTACCAAAGCCCTTCACCACTTAATCACCTGTGTGGTCTGGTTGCATTTGCTCCTCTCCACACCCAGCAGAAGCCGAGCCTTGTGAATGTTATCATGAGAGAGGGAGACAGAATTGGTTTGTAATGTGTTTCAGAGCCATGGTATAAGTAGCCTTATTTTTAATGGTCATGCATACACGTAACTGCACATATGGAGGGGGAATAAACCATGATGCTAAGAGTTGTTGTTGCTTTGTTGTCAGGATCGTGGGCTGCTTAAGAAGGTGCAGATGATCTTCAGGAGTAGCAGTCTTGCTGAGCTGTCAGGATTGCTGCCAGGATTTGTTAAACCTGAAAGTAGAATTGGTGGGTGTAGCAGCTCCTAGCTGGGGGTGGCAAAGGTGTGATGGATACAGTGATACCTGTGAGTACAAACAGAAACTCCGAGTTTGATCATTGTCATTCGCACCTCCAAGACTGGGGATGCCACAGGGGCTTCGTTTTCCCTGTCAGCACCACAAGGCCTGCTGCAGCTTGGGCCACCCATCAAGGAGCATAGGAAGGGTGTCGTGTCCTGCAAGTGGTAAAAGCCTGATTCTGATTGTTCCAGAAGGATTGTGGGGTCTTCTCAGATCCTTTGGTAACAGAAGAAAGGGAAAGCATGATTGTTCATCCTGGAGAAGAGAAGGCTTCAGGGAGACCTCCTGGGGGCCTTTCAGCACTTAAAGGGGCCTATGGGAAAGATGGGGACAGACTTTGTTGTGACAGGACAAGGGGTGATGGTTTTAAACTAAAAGAGGGAAATTGAGACTGGAGAAAAGGAAAAATTTTTTGACTCTAAGGATGGTGAGACCCTGGCCCAGGTTGGCCAGAGAAGTGGTGGATGCCCCATCCCTGGAAACAGTCCAGGTGAGGGTGGCAGGGGCTCTGAACAACCTCCTGTAGTTGCAGATGTCCCTGCTTAGTGCAGGGGGTTTCACTAGATGACCTTGAAAGGTCTCTTTCAACCCAAACCAGACTATGATGCTCTTGGGGGGATATAAGCAAAGAAACAGAGGTGAAGCCTTACAGTAGAACTCGGGATGGATCCTGTCCTGATTCAGTGTTAGTGCACATTTCTAGTGGGGACATAAGGTGACAGCAGCATTCCTTCAAACCTAGAAGGATGTGGGATGCATCAAAATTGCTGTTGGCTTCTGGAGGATCTTGTTCAGTGGGGCTAAATGTGATGCACTGCTCCAAGAGAGTTGTGGGTGGCCCTCAGATCCTGTATGCAGAATTTCTGACATGGCAGGGGGGTTGAGGAGAAAGTGTGTTAGCTGGTGTCCTCTCTGAGGTGCTACCTGCAGGTCTCTGTCATATGAGTAACCTGAGTCACTGCAGCAGAAGGAAACAAAATTGGCTCCTTCTGCCTGATGGCAGCCGTCTGACGTATCCCACTGAGCACAAGCTTGATTTCCCTTTTGCTGCTTTTTGAGAGAATTTGGTGCTGGCTGACTGTGCTAGGCCGCATGGAGCAGCCTTCCCAGCCAGCCACCTCTGAGGGCAGGGCTGGTGTGAGGAGCAGTGGCCGTCACTCTTGCTGCCTTCCGTGGTTTCAAGCATGGGATTCGCTTGGCTTCTGCCTTCTTTATCATTGCCTACTGATTTATTTTGCCAGCTGCCGTGGCTGCAGTTAAACCCCAACTCTGTGCTGTGCAGGTGACCTCATTCCTTTTCTCCCCCCACCTGAAGATCCTCTGTGTTTCCAATTGAAATCACTTAGATGAAGCTGGGATCTTAAAAGCAGAAAAAAAAAAACCAACCAAAAAACATAACAACAAAAACACACCCACAGCTATTTTGGATGCTGTAAGGTTGCTCCTTGAATTAAATAGGGAAAACAGTTTAGCATCAGTCGCTTTTCTTTTTTTCCATTTTCATTCTGTTTCAATCAAGATAAAATGCAATTTTGGTGTCTGGCCCTAATTAGAAACACAGCAGCTCATATAAACGCAAGTAGATGTCATTTTTTTGTCTTTGTCTCTTTGTCACAAGTACTCCTTATTTTAATCCTTTTTTTTTTTTTCCCTTCAGGTAATACTCTGCAGTTGACATATTAAGTTGCGTATAATTACTTACTGTAATCTTTTTTTTTTTTTACCAGCACTTGGTCAGTAATTTTTTTAATTAGCTGCCTCCTCAACAAATGGTCCTTATCAGGTTTTCAGCCTTTTTAGAATCGAGCAATTATTAAGTTTGGGAGGAATGTTTTCAAGTCTCTGGTCCAACCCCCTGCCCAGAGCAAGATGAGGTTGCTCCAGGGCTTGGAGATGTTCACAACTCAACAGAGCAAGGATTGGAGATTCCCAAATCCCTCTGAGAAACCTGTTCCAGTGCTTAACCGCTCTCCTTGCAAAAATTAATTGCAGATGGTGGGCACTTAGGTTCTTTATTCTTGTTTTTTTCTTTTGAAAGAACAGGGTTACAAAACCCTTGGCTGGAAGCTGCTCCAGAATGGTTTTGCCTCCAGCGTGCATGTTCCTGCAAGAGGTGTTGGGTGAGTCAGATTTTTCTTTTGAGAAATGGAATTTTAAAACCCTGCTTGGCCAGTCAGCCTCTTTAATTAATTTTAAAGCATTTAATAGAAGAGTAGGAGGAACATGCCTTAGTGATAAAAAAGAAGTTCAGTGCTGGAGGGAATTGAAAATGATGGTCAAGGGGAAATTTAAATTAATATCAATATGTCAGGGCTCTTCAGCAGTGAGTGTGGCCGGCTGCTAATGCCAGCATTCGACCCTAGTGCTGGAGCCCTGTTTGTTTAGGGTAATTTTGTTTAACAATGGAAGGTCATAACAACAGCAGTGGATAATTGGAAAGGCAAATCTAACTCCTTCCTTGCTCTTAAGTCCACTTTCCTTTCTTGCTGCTTTCTGGAGGCCAGAAGTAACCAGCAAGGACCTGTAGCAGGCTGGGGGCGAAGTAGACTGTTCACTGTGGTGCTTGAAGAAACCGTGTTGTGTTGGCAGCATCCGTAGATATGGGCAGTGGTGTTAACCCCAGCATCCTGGCTAGCATTCAGCATCCAGACGAGGCAATTACCTCCTGCCACTGCCCACAAAGACTTTTTCTTGAGGCCAACCTCATAGGATCTTCCTCAATTTGCTCTCCTGGGGGATGTTTCCCTTCCTTGCAGCATTGCGAAGACCATGTGCGGTACCTGGTCGTGCATGTGCAGTTCTTACAGAGCACCTGTGGGAGGTCAGGGACTGTCACCTGCTTTAAATGTTGAGAAACTAAGGAGTTCTGCTAGTGGGGAGGTGTATTTGAGACTGTGGGAAGCTATGAATTGTATCAGTATCTCTGGCATAAGGACCCTAGCCGGCATATCTATCTTGTGGAGAGGAGACACCTGTAGCCTTAGTCCCCCAGTCTTCTGGTAATCATCATCACATAGTTTGGTTTAGGTGTGTTTTTATAGAAAGCTGCAAGTGGGTTCTTGAGGTGGATCTAGTTCTGTTCAGCTGCAAGGCAGTATTTGGGTATTCTAAGTCATTAACATCTTCATAAGTGAATTAAAATGGTTGGGTTGGGTTAGAGCAAGACAACAAATTCTGATCCACAAGTTAACTGGTCCTTTGAGTTCAGTGGATCTTGTCAAAAACCTGTTTAAATCTTTCAAGGTCAATTCTCACACCTTAGATCTTGCTCTGGCTGATGGTTGGCCATCATTACTCAGCAGAGGAAGGACCAGAATTCCTCCTCTATCATCAAGCAGCAGGAAAAAATCTTGGGAGGGGAAAAAGTGAGTTTCTTGAGTTTCTCATCACTTAAATGATGAGAAAGCAAACTTAAGTACAAACCTTCCTTGGCTGGTGTGTAGTGCAAAGGAAGAGGGTGTTTTCCGTTCTTCCAGGACTGCAGTGTCTCATAGAGCTCCTTATTTTATGAACTTTTTGGGTGAAGGAAGGTTCCACACATCCATCATAATCTCTTTTAATCTGCCTGGAATAGCAAGTATTTGCAACATGGATGCAGTAGAAAATAGCTCATCAGGGAGTGGAGAGGAAGAACAACCTCATCTATGGTAGCTGCTTCCCCAAAGCCTCTGATCCATGCAGAGAAAGGTAGGTTAACTTTTTCCTCTCCCAGTTTTGCCTTCTTTTAAGGGCATTGCTGTGTCCCTGGTCTGTTTGGGAAGGAAGATTAACCTCGATATTCTTGTTAACCCCCCAGACTGTGGCAACAGGGAGCAATGGGACTGGCTTTCACCTGGTAACTTCCATGAGTAGCATGAGCTCCAGTAACCATTATCCTCCTCAAAATCCTCTCAGGACCTCCACCCCTGCAAAGGGAGGGGGAGAACACCATCACTTAGTCTCTTAAAATCCTTGCAGCCAAGGGAAATAATTTGGAGACTTTCAGAATAAAAGAAAATATAAAGGCCATCCTTAGGAGGCATGAGTAATAATAGCATGTGACAGCTGAAACCAAGCCAGCAGAGAGAGCTCAGCGCCAGTCCAAAACCGGTGCAGGTATGCCCTTCCAGCCTGCCTGGCATTGCCTTGCTCCACGCAGGAGGAGAGCAGGCCTGGGGGCTTCTGATTCAGAAATTATATGTGTTCATTTAAGGGCTACCTCATCGTAAGCCCCTTCAGCTTTGTGAGCCTTCCAGAGGGGACTGGCCAATGCCACGAGGCTGCAGAGAGCTACGAGCACGGTGTTGGGATTGGAGGGACCAAGCCATGAAGATGTGAAGGTGCATCCCATGTGTTCCCTTCTCTGGCCACCTCAGTGAGTACAGTGACCCCTGGAAGGTGAGCAACTAGTTCTACAGGTGTGATCCCATTCTACTGTCTGTCCCCCCACCTATGAGCTATGTGGGGTTGGGTAGGGAAAACACTCAGCAGCTCTGATCTGTCCTCAGGGGCCTTATTTAAACAGCAAGTTTGTCTTGATTATGGTGCTTAATCTAACTTGTCAAAATCCCCATAAAACTATTTAGGTGTTTAAGAGGGAAAACACACTTGTCTCATTCTCCTAGACCTGAGCAGGAGCTGGACTGAAGCCACCAACCCAGCTGTTTCTGTCCCATCACTGGTGTCACAGGTCAGAGGCATGTACTGGGGGTGCTCCCTCCAGGGATGATCCTTTAACCCACAGCCCAGGGTTCTGGAGAGTGTTATTTTTCAGAGTGTTGTTTATTATAGAGTTGTTTTAATTATTATTAAAACAATTCTTTAGAGCCGCTGGCTCTTCCCTCGTCCTGTGGCAACCGAAAAACATCCTGAAGCTGTCATTGATCTGCAGAGCACAGAGCAACCCGTGACTCAATGGGGAGAGATGGGTTGAGGGGAAGCGAAGCGGGGCTGACCCCTCAAAGTCACAGGAGCATCACGCTCGAGCTGGCGCCAGACGGTGCTTGAGCTGGGGTGAAATGGGCCAAAGCCCAGCAGACCGCGATGGCTCTGCCCCCGGCATGCCTCTAGTGAGGGCAAGTCCTGGGGGGGTCACAAGGCAGCCCTTCTCAGGGGTGGGGGGAATGTACAGCTGCATCCCAACCCTCTACCCTCCTCCCCAGCTTTCTGTAGAGGAGGAGGAGAGCTCATTTCCAAGCTCTTCAAATGTGATGATGTGTTTTACGTTGCTGGCGAAAGGCAGCAGGTCTGGGAAGAGCTGGGAGCACTGCATCTATTTTGTGAGATGGTAAGGAGCAGCTTATGTCTGTATGTTAGTGGAAAAGACATCTCTGCATGTCCCAGCTCACCCAGAACAAGGAGGGGGAGGAGAAGCCAGCATCGATTACAACCTGTGCAACCCCCCTCTTCTCCTGTTCATTTTTTTACCCATAAGAGATTAATGGGAACTCTTTGTCTTCTAACATGACTGTACCTTATGAATTCTCTGTCTCACCCTCATCCTTTAAATTATCCACATAATAAAATATGTATTCAGTGATTTCAGGTCATAATTTGATCTGCTTAGGGAAGAAAAGGAATGATGGAGAAAGGTTGCTAGTATGCTCCTCTCTCCTCCATTTATCTTTATTTATCATCTTTTTTTTTTCCCTAACAATCTGTGCACAGCCAGGTGATGAAATGCTGGTACCCGTGTGCTGCTTCCTTAGAATATAATTCTGCACACATACACCCACCCCCAGAGTTCCCCCAGTTTGTCAGGACCTTGTGATCTGCCCTGTCTGGTCACAACCCCAGGCTCTTGGCACAGGAGATGTTCAGGGTGGCCACAGGGCTGAACACCTACCCCATAATTCCTTCCTTGCCCTTGGCTACATCTGGACTTGATTTTACCAGTCAGTAAAATGGGCACAAATTGGCCCCTATGCAAACTCCAGGTATGTAGTGGTTCCCACAGGAAAGCACAGGCTATCTGAGGTGGCACAGGCAGCAGCCAAGATGTGCCCAACCTGCTGACAAAGGTGAGATGGCACAATCTTATCTCAAGGTAGAGATGTGAGGGTCAAGATCCTTCCTTCATCTCATCTGTGGGGCTGCTATGGGGTTGTTGTACAGCACTGGAGCTCCCAAAGTTTCATTTCCATACTATATTGTAAATCTAAACTTGGCATTTAACTAATACACTCCTGTGACATCTAAAAGCAGTAATAGCATCATTTTAAAAACCCCAGGAACCTGTGAGACCCAACGTCACTGGTGGGCCCATGGGGCCAGGAGGAGAAGAGAGCCAAGCACCATGTGACGCATACACGGGGCATCCCTGAGTCCCCAAACTCCCACAGAAGGAGACAATACTGGGGATGGGGTGGGGGCGGGGGGGGGGGGTTGGCCTTCTGTGCAGGTGGAAGGAGACAATGCCCCCCTGGCTGCACTGCACAAGCCAGCACCCCAAGAGCACATTACATTTGTTTGCATTAAAAATCAGGGTTTACAATTCTTGTGTTTAATGCGGGATCCTCGGATCAACATCGCCCAGGTGTCCATTTTCCCCGTGGCTGTTGACTTAGCTATTTGTCTGTCTGCAGCCCTCCTGCAAAGCCTCTTGTTGTGCTCGTGCAAAGCTATCGATTTTAGCAGTACTGGCCATTGGGTCTGTGCTGCTGCCCAGCGTGGTAGGGGCTGGGGGGGGGGGGGGGGGGATGGAAGGCAGCTTCCAGAAATAAGGTTTTAGGGATTTGGTTGCCACACAGATGCCTCAAGCCCTCAGAGGATGGTCACCTCTTGCCTCTACTTTTAAGGGCTATTTATTCCCATGCTGGAGATGCTTTCTGTATGAGGGAGGAAAACCAGATCAGTACCACCCACCTGAGGAGAGGACCTGCCTGCCCTGGTCATTTCTGAGCAGCCTTGCTGCTGCACCATCTGCGAGCAGGGGCAGGGAGGGGGAGAAAAAAGTGAAGGCAATTCCCCAAAGCACCCAGTGTGATTTGCAAAGCTGAGAACTGTTGCACTTTGTCATGATGAGAGTGGCTGGTCTTAAATAAACCCTCTTTTTTTGCCCTTGCTATGTTGGCCTGGGGAGCAGAGGGTCATTTACAGCTTTGCTTTGTGTGGAAGAACACACCAAAGAGGTTGGGTTGTGTTTTGCCAGTGGAGGAGATGCTGAACTCAATGCCAGCTTTCCATCCCCCCTGTTCATTGCATCGCTGTCTACCCAAATCCCCTGCTGCTGGCTGCAACTTACTGCTGGTCATCTTCCCTTGTCACCTAGAATCTCCCAGCATCCTGAGCATCCTCCTACAGCTCTGAGCATCCCCCAGGTCTCCAGGCATGCAACCAGAGCCCAGAGTATCCCCACTATGGGACTTACTGGGACTGCAATGCCCAGGGTACTCCCCTAACCAGGAAAGCCCTTTGAGCTGGAGACCCCTCCAGGTCTATTCAACCTTCCTGGGGTCTCTGCATGGGAAAGGCAGTGCCTGCCTGCGGCTGTAATTGAAATAGATGGAATCAAGACGGATCAACGTCTAATTCCTCGCCTGAGTGAATGGAGACATATGTTTAATTTTCTGGTAAATCAGGCTGGGAGCCCCAGCTCATTCTTCCACCCGCACGTAAGGATCACCACTGCCAAGAGGCAGTTTCACTTCGTACATATAGCTTTGCGTAAAGAGCTTCTCCCCGGGGCTGCGATCCCTAGCGTGAGTGATGGGAGAAGAAAGGAAAACTATTTCCCAAAGGCCTTCCCACTGCTCTGCGCATCCAGGGGACATTGCAGGGATGCTCAAAACCCAAAGGTGTGCGTGGGCACCAATGATTTGAGGACTGTGCTGGGAGAGGAGTGGCAGGAAGAGAGGGATAGAAACAACAGCAGCTCTCTGCTGGGCATCTCCCCAAATGGGACCAGGCAGGGAAGAGATCCTGGGGATTTTAGGCCAGCCCAGAAATTTGTAAGTGATCTCCCCAAAGACAACTTCTAAATGAAGATCTCTACTTTCTTTCCCTGAGGACCCCTTCAGCCCATATTTGACCTGTGCAAGCCCACCTCATGAATGCTCAGTCTCACCCCTCCAGAGGTGTCCATTGAGTTCTCTTTTTGGGTGTGTATTTTTCTCTGAAGTACATTTGAGGTAAGGGGTTTTGTGTGTTACCTCTCAACTTCTTAATAGGTTTCAGTAAGGATCCTCTTAGGCAGGCCATGACAGCTTTGGGCCCTGCTTGACCCTATAAGACCCAAGGGACTTGGGTGAGAAACCTCTTCTGTATATATGGTCATGGCCAAAACATCTTGACTCTCAGAGACATTGCCCTTAACTTTGTGAGACTGTCATCATGTCAGGAAGGTGAAGGAGTGACCTCCTTTGTCTAGCTGCTGTGATTTCAGCAGCTGAGGCAGGACCCAGCCGGGTTGTTTGGCCTGCCACAACAAGCAGCTTGGGTGGAGAAAGCCAGCTAGTTCAATCTATTGCTTTTGTGTGAGTTTTAGGGTTTTTTCCTGTTGCTCTGGTCCAGGGAACATGTCTTTTGTCTTGCTGTTACATCTGTTAAACCACAGAGGAGGAGATTTGCAGCTGAAATACCTCATTTTGCAGAATCATTCTGGTTGAAAGAGACCTGTAAGATCAAGTCCAACCGTAAACCCAAACTCAAGTTTCCAGCTCAGGTTTTTGCATTATAGTTGGGAAAGTGGTGTGTCACCTCCCTGTGGCACCAGTTTGCTGTAGATCAACCAGATTTAGTTAGCTCTGGTGTCTGAGGCCATCAAAAATTGTTGCCTACTCCCTCAGAGCTGTGGGTTTCACTCCACTGAGGATGTCTGTGAGCACAGGTGAAAGTATATGATACCCTATACATTTAATCAGGCACCATAGCTGAAGCATTAGAGCTACAAAGATGAGGAAGAGACTTCAACATCTCTCTTACGAGGAAAGACTGAGAGCCCTAGGGCTGCTTAGCCTGGAGAAAAGAAGACTGAGAGGGGATCTTAGTAATGTTTACAAATATCTGAAGGGTGGGTGTGAAGTAGAAGGGGTCAGTCTCTTTTCAGTTGTGCCCTGTGATAGGATGAGAGGTAATGATAGCAGGGCGAAACACAGGCCGTTACAACTCAACACAAGGAAAAACTTCACTGTGGGAGTAGCAGAGCCTGGAACAGGCTGCCTAGAGAGGTTGTGGAGTCTCCTTCTCTAGAGACTTTCAAGACCTACCTGGATCTGTTCCTGTGTGGCCTGCTCTGGGTGTTCCTGTGCTGGCAGGGGTTTGGACTTGATGATCCACAGAGGTCCCTTCCAACCCCTACCATTCTATGATCTCTTCATTATTAATGGGCTTTACATTTCTTGGTGAGCTCCATTTTACAGAGTTAGGATGTAGATTAGGTAATTTACCCAAAGCAACATAGGGAAACTGGGAAATGAAATCCCATCTATAGAGTCACAGAGAGTTTTAGGGCCACCTTGTTACTGTGACTAAGGAAGGTCTGGTTTAACTTGTCAGGATGGGAGTGCCTCAGCTGATGGAGCAGCTTGCCAGGAAAATGTTTGAACCACCTGTGCAAGCCATGTCTAAAGCTGTATGCAGACTTAAATTGAATTGCTCTTCTCACATTTTCAACATCTTGGCTGGGAAAAAGACCACCTTCTACCATCAACGCTACTCTTCATTGAGCAAAAAGCTTTTGGAGGCTTATTACATAGAACATTCAGGTAGGTGCTGATGCTAAAAGGAATTAGAGCGTTCCACATGTGTTCAAATATAACATTACAGCCTCTTCAGCATCTTTCCCACGTTATTTTGGCTGGGTGATGGTAACTGGGTGAAATTGTCAGGAATTCACAAATGGCTTCAATGGCTTTAAACCTGCAAGGAGAGAATTTGATTGAAAATTTCTCCTGTCTGTTTGAAGTAGTGACCACTGCGGATAGAGGCTCAGTTCTCTTGTTCTCAGTGAGGCTGGTCTGGCTGTACAGGAGCAGTGCTTAGTGCTTTTTAAACAAGTTAAGTAAGGATGGGCTTAAAAATACCAGCTGCCAGCTTGGCCATTTAGCCTTTCACTTCCCCAAGGTCTGCCAGCTGGTTGGAGGCAATGTTTCATGCCAGTGTTGCTCTCCTTCTCCCTGGAAAGTAAGCTGGGTGTCAGAAGGACCAGAGTGAGGAAGGTCCTTTGCCCCACCACTGGGTCTGAAGCTGCTGCTCTCGCCTCCCAAAGCCGCTCCATTCCCCTGTCCAGTGACTGAGGTATGATTTGATATCCCAAACTCCCAGCCAGGCAGGGAATTCCTCCCAGACCACTAATTAACCTTCATAGGTGGGGATAAGACTAAGATTTTGTTGTGTAGGGTTGTGGAATCATAGAATATTTTGTGTTGGAAGGGACCTTTCAAGGTCATCTAGTGAAAACCCCCGCACTGAGCTGGGACATCTGCAACTAGAGCAGGTTGTTCAGAGCCCTGTCCAACCTCACCTGGAATGGTTCCAGGGATGGGACATCAGCCACCTTTCTGAGCAATCTGGGCCAGGGTCTCACCACCCTCAGCATCAACAATTTCTTCCTTTTCTCCAGTGTCAATCTCCACTCTTTTAGCTTGAAACCATCACCTCTTTACCTGTCACAACAGGCCCTTATAAAAAGACTGTCCCCATCTATCTGAGAGGCCCCTTGAGGTACTGAAAGGCCACAAGAAGGTCTTCCCAGAGCCCTCTCTTCTCCAGACTGAACAATGCCAACTCTCTCGGCCTGGCCTTACAGTAGCCGTCAATCATTTTGGTGGCCACGCTGGTTTGCATTCACAGCCCAGTAAGGCTCAGGCCAAACTCACTTGGCTCTCACTTTTATTTTGCATCCTATTTTGTTGTGTGGCCCCTTCTACCCCTCCCTCCCTTTTTCAGTCGCTTCATTCCTCCGGGAGCCGCTCCCGGCGGCAGGCGGTGCGTGGCCGCGGCCGTGGCCATGCCAAGGCTAGGGGAGGCCCGGCGGGGCATCCCGGGGGCGGCGGGACCGGCCGGGGGGGGCGGTGGGAGGCGATGCGGCGGTACCGCGTGGGTTTGCGGGTGGGATTTTCCTCCCTCCTCTCCCCACTAGGCGGCTGAGAGAGCCCGGAGCGGTGGGAGGAGAGGGGAGAGAGAGCAAGGGGAAAGAAAAAAAAAAAAAAAAAACATCAGTGTTTCTGTCACACGCAAGAATTTGTTATGGGAACA
>JANHGL010024194.1:36441-49090 GCA_024611195.1 Ceyx melanurus
GAAGGAAGGAAGGAAGGAAGGAAGGAAGGAAGGAAGGAAGGAAGGAAGGAAGGAAGGAAGGAAGGAAGGAAGGATCAGAGGATTGATAGATAGGGTGTTATAAGGCTGAGCTACTGGTATTCTCTTTAGCTTCTAGGAATTTATGTCAAATACAGTTTGGTTTTTTACCTCCACCTAATGAGCAACCATGCTGGAATCTGAAGGAGGCAGAATATGACTGGAGTTGTTTCAAAAAGAGGAAGAAACTTTAGACCAGTGATTATAAGTATCAAACTCTGTAGAAAGATATGTTTTTAATGACATTTCTGAAATTTAGCAAGATATTATTAGTATATTACTATATTATTTAAGCATGAAAAAAAAAAAAAAAGTGATCACATTTTAAGAAACCTTCAAAGAAGATAAGAATACTAGTCAATTAATTTGAATGTCCTCACATTTGCCAAGGACTTTGTCTTTGAATAGGTCAAAAGCTTCACATATTTTACAGTGTCTGGTTGCCAAATAATAAAGCTATTGAAATAACATATACAAATTAGCAGTATGTGATTTTCCACTAATTTTCAACAATTTTCAGAGGTGTACTGATACAGATACAAACACTACTCACTATACACTGTAAAGAAGCTGCTGTCATGTACTTATGAGAACTTTCAATGGATTACCCTAGGAATACAAATTTGAATCTCAATATGTGTGTATTCATATGAGCAGCCTCTTTTCTTTGAAAAGTGAAAAAAATGTAAAAGGGTTGGTGGAACTCCACAGAAGTTCACTGCATTAGTAGAAGGAAAGCTAGAAAAAAATTAAATGTCCTGTAGTACACAGCATCCAAACTGCTTCATCCAAACATCCTTCTCTGACATTCAAGACATTGAAGACCCGCCTGGATGTGTTCCTGTGTGACTTAGTCTGGGTGATCCTGCTCTGTCAGGGGGGTTGGATTAGATAATCTTCTAGGTCCCTTTCAACCCCTGACATTCTATGATTCTGTGATTCTGTGATGAAAATTCTCCTTTGAATTCCAATATTCATGACCTGTCAAGCTGTTATGCCTGACAGCAAGGAATGAAGCTGTCTCTGTATCAATAACAATAAGGTGCTCCTTCTGCTAAGTGGGTTCTAGCTGGTAACATCAGGGACTGTGTGTGACTTGGAAGCAGATCTTGAGGTTCTTTGGTTATGGTGACATTAGCAAGGATAGAGATTTCGTGTAAACTGAATTTTTACTGTCTGTACTTGAGTTTATTATCTTTGTTTTTAGTGTTATATAACTGAGTGATATGTTATCTTCCCTTTTCAAAAGCAATCCCTTTTGTGGGTCAAAAAGTTATTAAAAAGTGTTGGTGAGCAAAGAAGCATTATCCTGTCTTACTGACTACAAGATAATAATTAAGTATGATTTTGACTATCTGGTGGGTTAACTGTAAGCTAGAAAATAAAAAACAATGCCACACAACTTAAAGGAGATGTCTTACGTGGTCAGATGTTTTCTTGTATCTTAAGTCTGCATCCTGGGATGCATTAAGAAGAGTGTGGCCAGCAGGTCAAGGGAGGTTCTTCTCCCCCTCTGCTCTGCACTGGTGAGGTCCCACCTGGAATACTGTGTCCAGTTTTGGACACCGCAGTTCAAGAGGGACAAAGAGCTACTGGAGAGAGTCCAGTGCAGGGCCACCAAGATGATGAAGGGAGTGGAGCATCTCCCTTGTGAGGAGAGGCTGAGAGAGCTGGGGCTCTTTAGCCTGGAGGAGATTGAGGGGGGACCTCATCAATGTCTATCAATATGTTAAGGGTGAGTGTAGAGAGGATGGAGCCAGACTTTTCTCAATGTCATCCAATGACAGGACAAGAAGAAATGGGGGTAAATTGGGGCACAAGAGGTTTAGGGTCAACACAAGGAAGAACTTTTTCTCAGTGAGGGTGACAGAGCCTGGAATGGGCTGCCCAGGGAGGTTGTGGAGTCTCCTTCTCTGGAGATACTTAAGACCCACCTGGATGTGTTACTGAATGACATAGTCTAGGTGACCCTGATCTGTCAGGGGGTTTGGACTAGATGATCTTCTAGGTCCCTTCTAATCCTTAACATTCTGTGATTCTGTGATCTGAAATCATGTCAGGAGAATCTTTATCATGTCAGGAGAACCACATCATATTCACAGAAGATCTGCATAAAGGAATATGGTCAAACTTTTGATGTACTATTTCTTACCAGGCCTGTGGAACAGCATGTGGAATTCTGAGCTTTCATTGTTACACATTCACATTAGAGGTTGGAATTTTACACACCAAAAATGGGTTTAAAACTTTGTTTAAAAATTAATTCCTCCCTTTTAGACTGTCTTATGGTTTTTTTATTTCTTTTTAAAGATATAATTTCATTTCTGGCAATTGTTATCAAATCTTGCAAATGTCTGGAATTTTTTTCTAAGAAAACTCTAGAAGTATATGGCTTTGTTGAGTGGTTTTTAACATATGTCTTTTAAATATTATTTATTCATCATAAAAGTTAAAAAAACATAGACTAGTTAGCCAAGGTTTTATTTTCCACCTAGGTCACCTTCAGGAAAATGCAGCAATTGTTTCTACTGTCTCTCTTCTCAGTATTGTGGCTGAGAAGAGAGACAGTAGAAACAGAATCTGAAAAAAAAAGGACTGAGATGCCAACTACATCATATCCTCTCTTCATTATGGCAGAAAAATTATAATGAAAACCCTGGAAGAAATAGCCAGAGCTTTCTAATACTGCTGTAGACAATTTTTACTTCTTTTTATTTTTTTTTTCTTTCTGGACTAGGAATGTGAAAACATATGAAAGATGTTAGTCTTCTGAATTTATTTGTAGTTTTTTGAAGAGAAAATAAAATACAAGCTTGGCTGAGATAAAATTAATTCTTTCAAAGTTTACAGTAATTCATATGATTGAAATGGTGTTTGAGATGTAATGATTATTTTTGAACATTGAATTGTTTTGCTGGCTATTTAAAACTACTAATATTTTTGTGTGTGTGCTCTTTGTAAATAATAAAATTCAATTTTAAGATTAATGTATTAAATCTCATTTAACAATGCATAAAATGCAAGAAATTTCTGTCATTATGGCTATTCCAAACATCCAATTTATTCTAAGCTCAATTTAAAAAATCTTTCAGTGTTGCCAAAAATGTATTTTCACTGCTAAATTTTGGAAGCATTGCTGGGATTTAAAAAATACATTCTCTCATTAAGTATATTTATGCCCTTTTTAGATTAAAGTCCCACCATAAATTAAAATCATAGAATCTTGGAGGTTGAAGGGACCTCTGGAGATTATATGGTCCAAAACCTTTGCCAAAGAAGGATCACCTAGTGTACGCCACAGAGGAGCAGATTCAGGTAGGTTTTTAAAGTCTTTGGAGAAGGAGACTCCACGACCATTCTGGGCAGCCCATTCCAGGCTCGGCCAATCTCACAGGAGAAAGGTTTTTCCTCATGCTGAGGTGGAACTTATCTGTGTTTCAGTTTGCTGCAATTACTCCTTGTCCTCACACAGCACACCCCTGAAAAGAGTCTGGCCCCTTCTACTTGACACCCACCCTACAGATATCTGTAAGCATTGTTAAGATCCCCTCTCAGGCTTCTCTTCTCCAGGCTAAACAGTCCCAAGTCTCTCAATCTTTTCTCTTGAGTGAGATGTTCCAGTTCATTCATCATCTTTGTATATCTCCATTGGACTTCCTCTTCTATTTCCTTTTGTGTAATGAAATGGTGAGACCAGAGCTGCACGCAACACTGTGACAGAGTAGAGGGGAGGAGAACCTACCTTGACCTGCTGGGCACAGTCCTCTTTATGCACCTCAGGAAAATATTTCTCTTCCTGGACACAAGGGCACATTGTGGTTCCATGGATAACTTATTGTCCACCAGGACTCCAAAGTCCTTCTCAGTGGAATTGCTTTCCATTAGGTCTACCCCTAATCTGTACTGGTGCATGATAGTATTCCTCCCCAGGTGCAGGACTCTACACTTATCCTCGTAAAACTTCATTAGCTTTGCCTTTGCCCAGCTCTCCTGTCTGTCCAGATGACACGGAATGGTAGCATGGCCTTCTGGTGTATCAACCACTCCTTCCAGTTTAGTGTCATCAACAAACTTGCTGAGGGTCCACCCAGTCCCTTCATATGGGTCATTGGTGAAGGTGTTGAATATGACTGGACCCAGAACTGATCCTTGTGGGGAACACCACTACTTACAGATCACCATCTGGACTCTTTGCCACTGATCACAATCCCCTGTGTTCTATTGTTTAGCCAGTTTTCAACCCACCTCACTGTCATCACACTGTTCTAACCCACACTTCCATTAGGATGTTATGGAGACAGTGCTGAAGTCATGGTAGACAACATGCACTGCTCTCCCTGCATCTACCTATCCAGCCTATTAGATTAGTGAAACATGACTTCCCTTTCACAAATCCATGCTGGCTACTCTCGACAACCTTTTTTTTTCTCCCATGTGCTTAAAGATGTTCTCTAGAATGAGCAGCTCCACCACGTTTCCAGGAATAGAGGTGAGGCTGACTGGTCTGCAGTTTCCTTGTCTTCTTTGTCATTTTTGAAGTCTGGAGTGAAAATGACTTTCATCCAGTCCTCAGGTACATCTTCTATCCTCCATGATCTTTCAAAAAATGATGAAGTGTGGCTTAGCAACAACTTCAGCTAGTTCACTCAGTCTCAAGAGAACCCAGATACTTGCACTGCCACCATGCAGAGTGTCATATGCAGTGAAAGGAATGGCTTGTTTTACAGACAACATAGTCAATTCTGTGTTATCTTACAAGTGGTGAAGGACAAAATGCACCCTTTAGGAACGGGTCCATGGAATGAAATGTATTATTTTTTATGAGCTCTATTATTCCCAGGTTGTATCCAATGAAACTAATAAACTAATTAAAACTAATAAAATTACAGAAACCACATTTCTTATATAAGCACAGATCTCAAGTGAGAGATGTTTTAATAGGTATTAAAGGATACATATGCAAATAGAGCTGAGAATGTT
This sequence comes from Ceyx melanurus, assembly GCA_024611195.1. Taxonomy (NCBI): domain Eukaryota; kingdom Metazoa; phylum Chordata; class Aves; order Coraciiformes; family Alcedinidae; genus Ceyx; species Ceyx melanurus. The sequence goes on from JANHGL010024194.1 coordinate 41,479, forward strand.
TTGGATGGCTGCCAAAGAGCAGAGGAAGAACCAGTGTAGGGACCAAATCTGAGTAAAAAAATCTGAGTACAAAAAAGTAAAGGAAATTTGAGGAGGTCTGTGTGTTTGAATTTCAAACAATAGCAAGTTCCAGGAAAATACTGCTGTCTAGTGTTTTTATACAACATATATCTTTTGACTTTTTTAGCACAAAGTGAGTAGTAAAGCTATTTTACTATATTCAGAACTAATTCAACAATTTCAAAAGGCACTGGTACACATAGTTGTACCCCAAATAATACATCAAGAAGGTACTTCAATCATAATAGCAAACTGAATGATAAGAAGTGTATCCAACCAGAATAATTGTCCCTGAAGACCATAATTAAAAAGAGGATGGTGATTGCCCTTGGATAAAAGCAGTGTAGAGCTGTCTGCAGAGAACTATCAAAGGCAATACACTTTTGTAGAATACTAAAAAATACAAAATAAAAAATAAATGTCATGTTATTTTCTATCATTGTTTTCAATAACTAGGTTATATGAAATACATAGTGTTATATTTATGATCGCTAAGTAAGGATGTGCACGGGATCACTAATTTATCCTCTATAAGATATTATAATTTATTATAATCTCTTAAAACTAATCTTGGAGTAAGCTACAGAGAAGGAGGAATATGCCTCAAGCAAATTACAGCTATAGGTTACATTTTAAGGAAACCAACCTCTTATATGTGTATATAAATAACAGCAACTACCTCTTCTATATCACTTTGTTTTTCAGAAGCACAGAACTTTCAGAATATTTACTAGAATTTTGTAGAGCTTGTGTATATGCTGCACTCATGAGAACATGTACTGCAGATATATATACATGCATGCTTTGTGATTAGAATCTCCTCACCTCTTAAATCCGTATTGACACTATAATAGGATACATATATGCTACAGATCAACACAGTAGAAAGTCTGGCTATATTGAAGGGAATAACACAGCTCATGATTTCACTTTAGTGTACTATCTTTTATAGTAATAAAGCCACTTTTCCAGGAATATAAACCATGTTTTCTATGTCATGGTCCATAGCTGTAGAAGACACTCTCTTATAATTTATGTAATGTACAAGTGTAGAATGGCATAGTTTTATAAGTAAGACTTTAAGAGGTAATAATAAGATACATGAGCTTTTCCTTGAGCCTTCTCTAATGTCTGCAAACCCTATGGGGTTTTTTGATCATTCATATTCTGTCTCTGACCTGAGAAAAACATCATTATTTAAACTAATATTTAAGAGGTTAGTAGTCAATATTGTCTGAAGGGACATGAAAAGTAGTGTGCTTAAGATCAGGGCCAATAGACATACAGAGTTTGCCAAAGTTTCATTCTACAATATAAAGATTTAATTTATCACACTCTCTTATTATAAGAAATATGCTGATTCTTCCTTATGCTTAGTTTCTGCAAATGTCCTAAACATAAAAAGGTATGTTTTCTGCTTCTACTAAAAATTCTGTAGTCTTTAAAAATCATCTGTTTGTATTCAGACTGCATACTTCGTTAGGTCAAATACACCTAATCTGTTACAATAGTTGTTAACATGATGAGAGCCAAACATTCATTAAGCATTTGTGATAAATTTGAAGAAACTTTGCAGACTCAGCAAGGGTCTGATTCTTGTTTAATATTTCTTCATAGACTGTAAATAAACTATTTTTTTTTCTATTATACCACCTACATAAGGAATTGAAGAAGCAGCGGCACAGAGGGATTCTAAAACATCAAATATCCGGGTTTGTAATATTTGTGAAGAGATATCCTATTTCAAGTGAGAAAAAAAAATCTGCATATATATACATAGTTAAGAGTGGCCTTGCTATTTCTAAACCTGACTAATTCACCCAGAAGATAAATTTACAATTATGTGTCATTCAAAACTTTCAACAGTAAATGGATGTTTTATAGGACTCTTACAGCTGTTGACTAAAAATATGTGAAGTTAGAGAATATTTAGAGACTGACTATACATGCACCTCTACAGTGAATGGCAATATGGTTACTAAGATTGATGGAAGCCCTTAAACCAGAACAGAAGTCAACCCAACTAACAAAAGAGGTGAATAAACAGAGTCAACTGTTTTATATTGGTGCTTCTGTAAGTGGTGCATGAGAGAGGACATCTTTAAGAGTCCAGCAACAGCTGCACTGTTTGGCTTGTATTATCTGTGAAATTTTTAACCAGTAAAGATCATTTGTGCTATTACTCTTTCTGACAGTTCAGGCTTCTGCACTTTCTTCTGGGATGTACAGAGACCTACAGCAATACATGGTATTATACCTAATATACAAATAATTATGAAGTATTATTGGTTTCAAACCAAAGACAATATCACAAAACAATATGACAAGCTTTGGAACATAGCTGTTCTCCTATAGCAATTATTTGAAATGTAAATCCATGAATTCTATATGAAATAGTCTGATTTTAATACAGATATCTACTCCTATGACTCTCCCATGATGAAGACTGGTTCTTGATTCAGTGCCACTTAAAAGCATGATGCTATACCATTAACAATCCTTTATGGTCTCTCAGTCTGATCAAGGATGTGATTTTTAACAGTACACTCTGTTCTGTACCATACCCTGCTGGGTGTAAAAGTACAGGTCCTTGTATTCCAGAGAGATACACTGTTACCTGTTTGTGGTCTTTAGGGATGTTCAGGGTTTTTGTTTGGTTTTGTCTTTTTGTTTGTTGGTCTGATGGATTTGTTTGGTTTTGTTGTTTGCTTGGATTTGCTTGTTTGTTTTTCCCCATTCTGCTCTGACAGTATTGTGACATTGTATGTTGTTATCTGCTTGTCCTATCCTTCCAAAACCCTTTTTTTTCAGTAACTATACATGATTGCAGCAGAACCACAGTCCATTTAATTGGTCTTATGAATACATTGTAATTGACCCTTCAGTTGTTAAATAGATAATGAGTAACTCATGTATGTCAAAGAATTTCAGATCACCAATATAAAAAACTTTGATCTTAAAGACAGATGAGAATCTTGGCAAAAGTATTTGCTTGTGAAATGCTTATCCCGGAAGTTAAGCTTAATGTATCATAGTTAGTAATCCACAGTCAGAGTCTTGCAGTAGGATTAGTGCTTATTTGTACTAATAACAACACTATGCAAGATGATAAACCTTGTTATTTCAGAACAACCTTAATTTCACATACTTATATATTTCATATGCAGCACTCTGCTGGTTTTGGTACACTGTTGCCAAGTGCTCTTTTAAGCTGCAAAAACAATTTCACTGAGTTATATTCTTTGGACAACAGAATTTATTGACCCATCTCTTCAGATACTGGTTACAGCTTGAAAAAAAAAAAAAAAGCTGGCTGGTGCAGTTACTTTGCCATCCGTGGCTGGAATAAGAAAATATGAGAATGATGGTCATGATTCTTGCTGACATCTTATATCCTGGTATCTAATAACAGCTGACAAAGAGGCACCTGCATATGCTTCTTGAATTCTTTAAAGGTTACTCAAAGCTGGAAAAAACAAAAGACAGTAATGCAAAGTAATTTTGCTGTGCAAATTTTGTTACATGAACTAAGTATTAAGGAAACTGTAATAAGACTTGCATCTAAAAATGTTATCAATAACAACACCATCAGGTTTTCTACTCCTGATGGACCCAGTCATATCAAAGCTTTGGCAAATAAATAGAATTTTGTGTTTTTCTTTAGTTTGATTCCTTTGGGTTCTATTCCTACAGTATTTATCAAAACATCACTTTTCAGCATCTCCTTTGAGGATAACAACATTCCATTTCTATTCGCAAGCCTACTGTGATATTGTTGGACAAGACCCGGGGCAGATTTGAGGATGAGAGGAGAAAAAAACAGGCAAAATCCATCAGCCAGCCAAAAGAGAGGAACTATGTCTTTCCCAGTTTAAAGTCCATGAGTATTTTCTCAGAAATTAGACCAAAACTTTACTTAATAACTTGCATGCAGTAGAAAATTTAGCACTTGTGCATCATAACAAAACAAGTTAAAATTGATATGGTAATTTGAACATGGAAAAAATCCAGATGCTATCTATTTGACCTCTTTTCTATTAATCAAGCTATGATATTACTCAACAATTTAGGAGGGATAGGATGATGGGGAGTGGGAGAGTGGAAAGGGTTCTCAATATTTTTTGTGAAGTAGCAATTCTTTCATATGGACTTAATACTATGTTTATTTCCCAGATTGTAGTGTAATATCCACGAGAGTATTAGCTCTATCCTAGGATTTTACCTAAGAAGTTTCCCTCTAATTTGCATTACTATGGATGTTACACAGCAGTTTTTTCCAATAGCAAGCTGCAAGTGAGAAAGAAAGATATGCTTTGTGCTAAACCCTGTTTTCAGTATTTTGAACTATAAGGTAAATATGAGGAATGGGCATTCTTTTTTTTTTTCTTAAACAATTTATCTTTCAGTATTAAATAATTTCATGTTAGCTAGAAATAAAGGGATATAAAGTTTTAAAAATATTTTCTGAGACCCTCTATGGATGGGATCATGCCCTTTAACTTTAGATGTCCATATCTGAACTATTTGATTCTATTCCCTTGAAAGAAAATAGAGAGAATTAGACTTTTCTGAAGTATGATTCATCTTATAATTTTAGACTTCTACCTCAGCATGAGACAAATTAAATTCTGGAGCTTCAAATTTTTCTCCATTGAGTACAAGTAGTATCTACATTATTAATTTAGGGTTAAGTGCCTGCAACACCTAAACTTCTGATGCAGAAAAAAAGTATACATCTGAAGTTAGAAGATATAAATCTCACCACATATTTCAATTCTAAATAAATTCTTGCCTGCTCAGCTTAAGAAAATATCCAGCTGTTAGGTAAAATGCACCTATTTTAAGACAAACAGCACCACTAATGATATATTATTCTCCTTTTACCCATGTAATTGTCTGACACAGGTAACAAGTTGACACTTATGGTTAATATTTGTAATTAAGATACATCATTGAATCTGTGCCACAAGTGAGAAGTAATTTAGGGTCATATCTGACATTTTAATGTAGAACACTGTTAAACTGAGGTTTACATCCTGAATGTCAATACACATGACAATGTGAACATAATCCTTTCTTGTGACTTCTACCTTTTCAGTATATCCAAGATGAACATTAATATCTAAATCAGAGAAAATGACACTGAAGAGATTAGTTAAAATATCTTTTAGGAATAAATTACATCATAAAGAGTTAGGATCAGATGAATGGATTCAAATCCTAGCATGGGAATTCTAGAAGATTCAAAGCTGGAGATCTGCCCTTGATCGTGGTGCTTATTGGTATGAACAGATTGGAATTGTACCAGACACTGCATGTGCCAAGTTGACTGTGAAGGATTAAGAAGAAAGCAAGGAAAGACATATCTTATTATTGTTCTGGAATGGTCAAATGTCTTATCATAGGGAAAACACTGTATGTTTGGAAAAAAAATGACACCTTAACAAGCTACATCTGGGGAAAAAAAATAAGTAAGGTCTTAACAATTAAATACCAGACTGAGAAAGAGAAGAGTCAAATAGTCACCGAGGAAAAATCCTTCTATGAACAATGATTTAAGCTAGAAGTCTTGAAATTTAAAACGCTTGCCTTGATATACAATAGGATATTGCAAACTGCAGTCCTTTTGTATTCTGTAGATTATTTTAGTAAAGTAAGAGACAATATTTCTGTGTTCTGTAACCTGAAAATAAAAAACAGATACACATGTTCAAGTAATTTGCTAAATACTGTTTTTCTGAAGTTGAGCATATGGATTCTGAGAGTGATTATACCACTGAAATAAATAACTAATGTAGTCTCTGGTTTACAACACAGCTGACAGGAGCGACCACTGTATTTTTCTTAATCATTAAAAGGTGCAAAGGGCACTAAAGTTAGACGAAGTGAAATGGTTAATATGCAGACAAGGTCTTTTCCCAGACACCAGGATGACACTGGAAGAGGCTGAGGGAAGTAGAGTTGCCTTGCTACCTGAGTACCTTGAAAGATAGGTGCTGAGATGGCAAGTAACCAGAGCCTGCAAACAGCCATTTAGAAAGAAAATGTACTCCCACTTCTGTGCTTTCTGAGGTAGCCATGTAGCACCACTGCAATGGAGAGGCAGGATTAGATCTCCATCCAGTATTCCTTGTTACTTAAAGTGTTTTTCTTCCTTGGAGTTTTTAATATCTCTTCCAAGATTGCTAGTTTACAATGGTGTTAGCTACTTTAGGTTAAGTCTGTTCTGGCAACACTCCACAGAACAATTGCATAAATGCATGAAAGAAGAGGTATTTCATGTGCCAGTGGAATTTTGCTTTCAGTGAAGAGCTGCAGTGTCTGGGAGTCCTTTCTGCATTGGAAACTTGCCACAGAAAAAGATTTCTATAAACCCCTCTGTCAGGAAAGAATGCGGGGATTTTGTTCCATGACATTCAACATCGCAAATGAAATGCAAAAAAAAAAAAAAAAAAAAAAGACAGTTAGCTACCTGTGCTGCAGAGCACTGGTAACTGAGGTAGAAGGGAAACAAAGCAGTAAACAGTTGAAGGACAGACTCTTCTTCTTCCTACATAACTATACAAATAGTTGTTATGGCTAATTAGGTATAAATAGCACAGTACTTAGATAACGTTCTTAAAAATGGTAGGGAGCAGAATTTCTGTGGCTTACTTTTTAATAAAAGAAACATTCTGTTAACTTGTTTCTTAGATGTATTTTAATATACTTAAACTGTTCTACAAAACGGTTACTTAGAAGCCTCATGTTTCTAATTGTGTATATGTATGTACAGTAACCATACAGAGACAGGCAATTAAGTTTTTAGATATTCATACTGACCCCAAGTGATATTCACCTTGTTTGTTAAAGTCCCAGTTATCTGCCATCCATAGACCCACAGAATGATACAGATCCAAGGCTAATGCAGGTATTTTGTGGTTTTCACTTTGGAATGCACACAGTGCCTCTAGAGGAGACAAAAGACCCAAAGGAAGAGTCTGGATCTATAGAAGACAAGGAAGAGGCAGAAATGTTATCTGTGGAATGGATATCAGAGATTTGACTGTTGTGATTCAGTTTCTAGACTTTAATACTTTTGTTTTATGCAGCTTATCAGCTATAAATACATAAAATCTGTGTTTGTGGACTGTAATCAAATCCAGAGGAGGACTAGTAATCACCAGCAGTAGATTCCTACTTAAAAATGCTGCAGCTAATGCTGGAAATGTTCTTCCTCTGTCAGTAGAAGGATTTTGCAAGTCTAACAGAGTAATTTCTGTAGAGCTAACTTACGAGACTATATTCATTGTTACCCAAAAATTGCATTGAGGTGCCTAAAACCGCAGTTGGTGTTCTTCTCATTAATTACTTATCTAAAATCACAGAAGACAATAATGGAAGAGAGGTTAGCAATAGAAAGCAGACATTACTAGAATTAATCTAGACACTTAATCTAACTGTGATTCTACTGAAACATAGTACTATGTGGTTTCTAGAAAGGCTCACACAGTTGCCTAGAGATGCCATTATTCTTAAAAGTTAGTTCCTCTCAACATTTTTATTACTTATT
>JANHGL010024196.1:3377-18003 GCA_024611195.1 Ceyx melanurus
ATATTAATAAATAAATAATTCCTTAAGTAAGTTGAGGGGTTTGGTGGCTTTTTTTCTCCATGTTTACTACTTCCTTTAACAGCCAAGCTATGGGAGTGGTGGGAGAAAAGTGGAACCTGGTGTAGATAGAAGGCAGAGCAAGTTCTCAGGTCAGCAGTCATCACAACTGAACTCCATTATAAGTACTGCTGAGCGTTGGCTTTGTGGTAACTAACACACCTCTCACCCTCCCCAAGAAATGAGTGACTCCCTTCATTCCACTCCTCCCTGGAGAATCTTTGATCTGATATTTACAAGCGTGATCTTTGTAGAAATAAAACTTTCTCTTCCCATCTCTTCTTCCCCTCCCATCTCGTCCCTGCTGGAATATTGTGGCTGCTCTGGCAGGCAGGAGTAGGCAGGAGCCTGCTGAGTGCAGGCAAATCATGCAGCTTGCTTTCAGCACTCTGCTACCTGCAGCTCAGCCAAACAGATGGAAAAAGTTTAAAATGAAGCTGCGTCCCCTCCAATGAGGCATTTGAGGATGTGCTTTTTACAAGTTTGGTTAGCTTTATACAAAAACATGACCCCAGGGAAGGTTCTGTCACTGAGTTTTGTAGACCAGGTGTTCTCCTGAACAAAAGCAGAAAGAGATGTGTTTGGGGTTTTTTTTATTTAAAAGAAGGGGGAGTTTGCCACTTTATTATGTGAACCCTTTCACAGAAGGAATCAACAGGGGTCCCAAAATGTGATGTTATCACCAGCTTAAAAAGCTTCCTTAAAGTATTTAAATATTGTGGTTTCTTTCTACTTTCCATTTCCTCTGTTTTTTTTTTTCTGTCATAGAAGAATAGTTTTAGATACTTCTGAAGTGCTGAAAATTACTTTTAAGGAGATTTTTAAATAGATTTTTTTTCCCCTTCATTTTAGTCTTCTGGATGTATTTTAGAACAATATTTCAATGTGTAAATGAGTAGGTATGAGACAGCATTTATTTACAAATTATTTTTTAAAAATTACTTTATATCTTGACCAAGTTATTTAGCTTCATCACACCTACTGAACTTGTTGCCTATGGGCAAAAGCACACCATTTAAAATAACATAGAGTAGAATGACCAGGATCAGTGCTGGAATGTGTGAGTAGCTTATTTGAGAGGAGAAAAGGGGAAAAAAAGCAGATTTCTTTGAAAAAAATAGATGTAAATTGAACAAAATGTGAAGGAAATCTGTTCCTGTTAGATCACTGATTGAATTTGTATTTTTCTCAAATAATACTGCATGAGAGTGACTTGTGTAATTGCTAGATGGATTTACATTCCATCAGAGATCTGTTATTTGTGTAAGTGTTCCTCCTGATGTAAATAATAGGATAAAGCTTATATGGAACAGAATTATGATTAAGAGAACTCTGAAGGGATAATAATTGATGGAAGCAGGCTCCATAATTTTGTTCTCCTTTTTCCATAGTGAGATTTTTTTCTGAAAAATATAGAAAGTTTTGTTGGTTTTTTTAACTCTACATAATAACAAATATATATTGTTTGGGCTTGTTTGTGTTTTGGTCGGTCGGTTTTATTAGAGCTGTAAAACTAGTTGAATAATGCAGCCTTCTGATTTGACTTTGGAATATAAAACACAACATATTTTTTTTTATCTGGAAACTGAACAAAACACCGAAGGCTCTTATCTATCCCGAGAGCTTTCAGTCTGATGTTGCTCATGTAGAAATTTCTGAGGCCATATGGGCACCCTAGGTTTCACAGAATCATTTTCAACTTCCATTTGTGTCTCACGTATTGCTTTGTGCACAAGTGTAACTGGAAAGGCAAGAAGCTTCAGTTAAGGTTTTGAAAATAGATATATTTTTGTCAATATATTCGTAATAGCAAGTTGTAAAATATATGGATGAAATAAGACTGGTAATGATTATAGGTGTTAAATACCCGAATTTAAAAATTAGATTCCATCCTTAATGAAGATTTATTTTCTTCTCCCTCCACCTCCCAAACCTTAACACCCCTGGTGTCTTTGCAAACTTGGTGTGCAGGTGCTATATAAACATGTTTAATTTCCTTTGCTTGCAAACAGAGAACAAGAAGCAGTTATTCAGCTGAATACCTGCAGATCTTTAAGTAACCAGAGCTAGAGTGCAGATATAGATTTATCCTTGCAAAGAGAAATCTATTTGAATAAAGTCTGTTTCATGTCATAGTCCTCTAAGGGAGTCAGCAGTGTTTGATGCTGCTTGCTTTGCAGGTTAGCCTGGCGTTTAATGAGGGAAGGAAGTGGTGATAATCCCCTGGAGATCTGGGAAACAGATCCTGGGAAGATGGGATTTCTTCTGCACAGGGATCTGCTCTAAGCTCCTGCTTTAAATGCAAAGAGTCTCCTTCAGAGCCCCCGTCTGTCCTGTGCCAGCATTTGGAAATGATCTGGAAGCAGCAGTGTTAATGATAAGCAAACATAAAAGGGACTTAAAATTCCACATTATAGTTTTGTACTAGTGCTCAAATAGAGGTTGGAGTTACGTGAGCACTATGCCTTATGATAGGGAAGATTTTTCTCGTGAAAATTTCCTCCACCTGTCTTTATCTTTTTGAGATACAATAATTCTTCTTGACAACTTGATGCATAGGTGTCTACTCAGATTTTAGTTTGGTCTCCTGACTGAGGAACTGGGGAAGCTGAACTCGATGCAACAACTGAGTTTCCTTTACGTTTCTTATAGGAATTTAATTATACAATGACAGTTCCTCTTGGCAGGAGCTATTACTTACAGATGTGTTCTATGAGCTGGTATCCTGCTTGGTTTTATATGTTGTACAAAATTTGTATTCATTTCCTTGCCTCTAAACTTAGGAAATGCTGATGTTTTTTCCTCTTTAACTTGCCCCTTTACTTCAACAACAAAAATACCCCATACACCATAAAGAAGTCATAATCAAATATTACTGAGTTCTTACAACAATTTATTTTATGTTTTTTACACTTGTGTTTAGCTCCAAGCAGTTTTAAAGGCTTCATGCAGTTTCATCTTAATGATACAGGATTGTAATTTATATGACAAATCCACTTTGCCTTCTGCAACAGACACCCTCCTACCTTGATGAATAGTGGCTTATTTTGTTTTGGTTATCCCAACCAGATATTTTAACCTCTGTCTAATGTCCATCTGAGTCCTGTTGTGTCAGTCCCTGTATTTAAATGGGATAAAGTGCTCTTGGCTTCTTAGATGAAAGGCTTATCCCATAAAAGTCCTGTATTTCTGTTTAGTCCCTCCCTTTTTCCAGCTTCTTTTCACAGAGGAGGGAAAATAAAATGGGAAAATGAGGCATTCAGATCTCAACAGCTCTTCCTGAGTTTCTCCTGCTAAGCCAAAGCAGCATTCACAGCTAGGAGATATCAAGTAAAGCCACCTAGATTTCTTACCGAGCACTACATTTTACTGTTAATTCACAAATATAATTATAATTTACTGTATGTTGTTATAGTGCATTTCAATCCTGATTTGACTAGCTGTTGATTTTGTGTTTATGTCATTTGTGTTTTAAGCTTGGTGTCTCAGAATGAATACTTGCAGCAGCTAAAGCATTTAGGAAATGGTAAATTCTGGCTCCATCATGCATTAATAACAGAACTATTGAGTACTGTGGGATGAAGCTAACACCAGTCTCTCTCATGAGGCTTCTATGATATTTGGGGGTTCTTGATTAAGGGACTGATACTTGAAAATATATGTTTATCTTCACAGAGGAAAACCTGGTAAACATTGTAGATTTATTTTTGAGTACTTATTTAAATAAGTTGGTCTTAAATAGGAGTTTCAAATAGGAAATAAATTAGATTTATTTTTCAAGTCACCTCCTTTTAGGACTTTCTAGCACTGGTGTTTGCAACCGTAGGTGTCTCCTAAAATACCTTGACTACTGGACTATTTTTAGTGGAGGTACAAGTTCTATCACTGTATTTTGAATTGCCAGGTAATCACCATTACTGAAACAACATGCACTATCTAACAAGCCAGGCAGATTTCCAAACTGCTCCTGATATCCAGAGGCTACTCTACTTAATTTACATTTAAAGAGCAGTGCAGAAATAAAAAAATAGAGCAACATATCATGTCAAATTGAGTTTGGACACAGTCTGAAGCAATTAGGATTACTTCACTTAACAAAGAGAATACTCATGAAGACTGATATGGTATAAGGGTATTAATTTGAAGTGGAGATTAGAAGTTTATTTTGACATATGCAGAATATTAGGCAGACATATCACAGAAAAATAAGTTGTGGGATGACAGCGTGCAGTCTGTCTGAGCATCTGCCTGAAGCATTCTGCTGCAAATTCCAGATTCTAACATCTGGCCAAAAAAGGAGAAAGGTGGATTTATTATTAAGGCACTAGGTAGGTATTTACAGTTCTTTATTACTTATTCATTCTGCTAATAAATTACTAAAAAAGAAGCAAAGTTACGGTGAGGAGCAGAAGAAAGTTATTTGGAAGGGCTTGTCCTGGATTATCCCTTTCTGTTTCATTCCATGATTTTTCATGGCAGCACTCTCTCGTGCCAAACACAGCTCTACCCTTGCCTACTATTTGTAAATTCAATATTAAATTGAAATGAAATACAAATATTTCTTGCCTAGAAAACCAGAGAAGTCAGAAGCACAGGGTCACCCAGAGATGCCACCAGGGGACTTAACCATCCAGATTCTTTCAGGAAGGTTTTATGTGCAATACTGTTCAATAGGACAACACTAAACAGGTTAAACATCCCTAGAGAAGTGGTACTTCCTCAGTATTGTTTGTATTATTCTCATTTTTAAAATACAGTTTGTGTTAAACATTTGAATAAGCTCTTCAAAAAAGTGCACAGTTTTTAACAAACCTGAGAAAAATTAGTGCTAGGTATGTAATCAGTCTTTTTGAGTTCTGTAGGGAGGCAGTTAATTGACAAGTGGTTTCTGTTAATTAATTTATGAGAACAAAGCAACATGGGATGAATTACTTTATTACTAGTGCTCAGCTTTGCTTTTTATTTTCTTTTCAGATTATTTTTCTTTTTTTTTTCTTTTCACAGAGAAAAAAAGAGATAAAAATGCATAACTAAATATCTTATTGTGGATATTCCTAAACTATATGGGGCAAGATTAAAATGCAAGACACCGAGTTGAAAAAAAAAAAAAGTCAGTTTGTTCTCTAGAAGTTAATTCGTTAAGATTGACCTTCTTGTAGGTCTTTTGTCAACATTTTTTGTCTTCCATCTGTGCAGCCACCGCTGCATAACATCCTAATAACTTCAGTGAATTATTTCAGAGATGTATTTTTTCTGACACATGCTGCCTGAGGCTTCTCCTGAAAACATCATACTCCAGATTTTGGCAATCACTTAGTGTCTATCATTCTTTTCCATCCTTCCAATCATTTTATTTGCCTTTTGATTTCTTTCTAGGCAGCTGTTCTCATTGTCTGCTCTTAAATTAATCTCCATTTGAGAAAATTCATCTCCATTTGAAATAGATCAGTCCATTTCCAGTTCACTGCTGTCCTTTATTTGCAATAGTAAGTCACACTTATTGCAAAAATGGAAGGAATCATACGTGACTCATTCATGTAGTATTTGTCAACTTTTCTTTTTAGAGCACTTGTCTAATACATCTTTTCTTCAAGGCAAATATAAACTCCATGTGCTCAAGATCAGAGAAAAGCAATGCAATCACAAATTGGTATAATAATTTGCAGATGGAATGTATTAATTTAATTTAATTAATTAAAGAAGGACTAGGTTGATGTAGGCATTATCCAATAGTCAAGTTTTGCCCCTTTCTGTTCAGGATAATTTTTTTAATAGCACAATTCTGAGGATCTTAAGTGTGTAAAGGATTTATTTTTATATCCAGCAAATGTCTTTAAAGATAGAGTCACCATTAGACAAAAATATATAATAGTTTATTGAAATGCAGTGTTCAGTCATGCAAGTAAAAAACTGGTAATAAATCTTCTTCTTATGTGGGAATTAAATGTCACAAAAATTGAGAGAAACATTATCACTGGATATATTCAGAACCACATTTTCATTCTTGTAGCAGCAGGTTCACAGTTAGTGTACCTCAGCAACAGCCTGCCAGTGTTTGTCAGTATACAGGACCAGTTAAATCTTACTCTCCCCATCATCTGTATTCTTCCATGCAGTGGAATACAGAAGGAAAGAAGGGCTGAAGAACTGTCTTTTGTTGTTGTTGTTGTTTAATTAACTGGATGATCTAAACTACACCTCAGTATTATTGGTTATAGTCCCTCTTAGGAATTAATTTGTGCAGCCCTTGAAATACACCCAGAGATGGAATACTGAAGAGTGGTGGAGCAGACTCTAGTCTTTTCTGTCTTTGTCCAGGAAGAAAAAAAATTACTTTGACATAATGAAAAGGTGGATGTTGGATTTTCCTTTCACCCAAAGGGAAAAACAAAGTCTCCAAAAAGCCATACCCTGTTGCCTAGGATAGCACTGCCTGGCTTTGCCTTGTAAAATTGTTAGTGTGTTTTTCCTCCCTATTTATTACTTTTTCCTTGTCCTGCATAGTCACTACTATGCAAGAATTCCCTAGAACACAGATCACTGTTCCAAGAGAAAAAGAATAATCCAGCCTCCCAGACACTGGTGTGGAAATGGAAAGTGCATTTAAAGAATAGCCCATGTTGCTGAGATTAGAGATTGCACCTCAATAAAACTAGAAGCACTTTAGATCTCCCTGTCCAGTTTGCTAAACAGAGCCTTGACATAGGTACTAAAGTACCCCAGATGGTGAAATGAGGAGAGTTAGGTACCTTCAAACAAGATTAGAAAAACTCTTCACTGTGAGTGAGCCACATCTATCCGTGTAGTCAATACTTGGGGAGTTCTGAAGTGCTCTCTGAACTCTTTCATCCGACTTAGGACTTCAGGCAGACATTTATTTTCATTTGATTTAAAGAAGCTACTTCTGCAGCTAACTGTGAACAACATTCCATTTCCTTAAATGCACTTTTTTATAGAAAATGTTCTACTGACTAGAGAAATGAACAGAAAGTGGAAGCATTAGGCTGGTTTAATACCTTCTAGGATAGTGTCACAGTCTTGGATTCCACAACTGATTTTTTATGCTGAAGTTTTGGTATTGCATAGCTTATAACATAAAGAAGTGGGATGACTTTTTTTTGTTTTAAACATGACCTATTTATTCATCATCCATTAAGCAGTTCCTTAAATTCTTTCAGAAAATACAGACGTTCCACTTATCCCCATTTAGCTTCATCCTTCCCCCTCTACTTATGTTATTCTTCACTCCAGCAGATTAATTTTTCCCAATCTTGTATTGCCTTGTGCTAGGGACAAAGTGACTGTGAGGGAGGTAGAATCACAAAAATCTGCTTTTCATGAAAGCTAGTGTCAGCAATCTGCTGCTTTCACAAGATGTACTTAATGTCATGGGATTTGTTTCAGCATCCATGGAGGAGAAGGAATTTATTCTTAGCTTTAGCTTAAAATGGCACAAACTTCTTTCACATAAATTGAGCTGCCTTAGAAGTCATATACAAATGGTATTGAGAAAATACAGAATTCAAATAAATAAAATTTAATGTTTTGTTTCCCCTCCTCTAGTCCTAATCTGAGTGCTCATGGTTATTGAGTTCAGTGGGGATGTATTTAGGTCTCAACCCAGCATATTTTTAGTTTTAGTTTAAATTATAGTTACCACAATTTATTTCTGTCTAGTAGTTTATTTGTTTTCTTATAGTGTGTAATTTTTAATTCAAGAGCTGTAATATTTCATGTAAAGTTTTCTTGAAATCAGTAGATTTCAAAGTCAGGCTACTTCAGGGAACTGAGGTCAGCAATGGGCATTAAAAAAACTGTGTCCAGCAGGTACAGGGAGATGCTTCTTTTTTTTTTTTTTTGTGATAATTTTGTGTTGTATATTTCATTACAGTACCTTTGCACTGAATGCAGGTTTCAGAAGCAATCTGCAGTGATCAGGCCCCAAGTAGTTTGAAAAAAACTAAATAAAAATCTCCGCTGAGACAAGTAATCTGCTTTTTGTTAAGTGTTCTTGTTTATTCTTGAATTTACTTAGCAAACCATCATGAAAGCTGAGCAGTTTAGAGTGCTAAATAATCTTCAGATTTCTGTAAGTCCCCGTGCATATAACATGATTCAAATACTACATAAAAGAATTTGGTTATTTTTCATGAGGAGTACTAGAACTCATGGCATATTAAGCCTACATCAAAGTAAACATACAGATATTGGCAGCCACTTGAGGATTGTAAATATCACTTGGAAGGTCACTTCTGAAAAATATGCTGGTTTTAGCAACCAATAGAGAAAGCTCACAAAGGATGTTTTAGATATATTTCCCTTGGGAAGTTTTGGATCAGTAGAGACTTCACTGCAAAATATGTGTGTAATTTTATATATATTTTTTTTTAAGGCAAAAGATAAAAAAAAATTGTAAGTAAATATCTGGTTTTATATAACAGTAAATACTACAAATAAGTTTCTTAGTGGTCAGATAAGGTTCTTAGTGGAATACTATTTCAGAAGAAGGTAAACCAGGTGTGACAAATTAGAAGGAGGGAACAAGAGTAAAAGGTAGGAAATTTGATAAGGAAGAGAATTCAGAAGCAGAGAATTGGAAAGACTGAGAAGTTTGTGTAGGTTGGGTTGAGACCAGATTACTTTCATGTCTACAATTCTCATATTAAATGTTCTACTGCTTCCTTGTCTTTTATGGAATCTAATTTTGATTTTTCACTGGATTAATCTCTTCTGTCTGGGCTTTAAATTAGACCAGTCATATGTTTTAGAAGAAAGCATCTGTAACATTTATTTCAAATAACAGAAATATTAATGTGTGTGCTGAAGATTTGTCTTTCAAAAAACATGCCAAAAGAGAGAGCACAGATAAAAGATGAAGACTGAGGTTGGTGAGAATATATTTAATGAAAAACTGGTATAAATCTTGATGATGGATCCTTTGGTGTTCTAAAGGAAAACAAAGAATCCAGATCCTCACCCTAGAAAAGTGAAGCTTTGTAGGGACTTCACAGGAACATTGTTGTCCCATCATGTAGGAGAAGCAGCCAATGTATTTGTCTATACATGGAAAAACTGATTAATGGTCAAGATTATGTAGTGTTCTGGATAGTTGCCTGATGTATTTTCTCTTTTGGAGATATAAGTGTTTAACTGATTTGCACAAGGCTATACTCTCCTAAACTAGTGTCAACTTCAAAATATAACCTTTTATGCCTACCTTAGCTTGCAAGTATGAAGATAAAAGATCAAACAGTTGTCTAACTCCATGTATGTATTTATATTTCAGCTCTTTTCTAGTTTATTTTCCTAAATTCACTGTCTGCTAATCTTCCATTTCCCTGTACCTAACATTATCTTTCCAACCCTTGATTTATCACCTTATGGAAGGTATATTCATATTTTTCTAAGACACAACAAAGCCAGGCTTCTGCTCTGTATTGTATATTCTGCTGTAATTGTGTATTGCATGCATATAAACCTTTCAGTGAAATTTCCATAATGCAATCATTATGAAGACATTGTCTAAAGGTAATTAAAAGCTGCCTTTTAACTTCATACTGTAAGTTAATAATACAGCAAAAGAATGTGTATATATCAAATATGATTTTATCTTTTGTTCTTTCTCTGTACCGGCTTGTTCCATTTAATACTGTAAGAAGTTGTCAAAGCAGTTGACCTGGAAAATGTACTGCTTCATCAGAATATGATTGTGATTAGTGTCATTCAATTACAGAGCTGTGGTAGTGGTGCCTGTTAGCTTTCTGGTGCTTGAAATAATGTTTAAAGCAAAAGGAAAAGCTTCAGTAAGATCTGACTTCCCACACCTATTGCCACTGCCATGTGACTTTCTGTGCAGAGGAAGACTGATTTTACTGGCTGTTGTTTCTGCAAGACATAGTTCATGGACTGTGCATATGTGAACAGAGAGGTAAAATAATACAGGATATTTGTTTTGTTGGGTTTTTTTTGGTTGTGTTTGTTTTGTTTGGTTTTTTTTTTTTTAATTCAGGTGGGAGGAGGAAGAAATGAGATGTTGTTTCTCACCTTCTCTGTTGAGATCTTGGCTGGCCAGTGGGCAGAGCATATTAAACAACAGGGGTCTACTGCTACTTGGCAGGAGAAAAGCTTCAGTAAGCTCTGAACTGCCCAAGAAAGGATAGAAACCATGTATGTGTTCAATGAGACTGAATTCCATCTGGGGGTTCATCTATGCCCCGATGAGCAGGTGGAATTTTACCCTGCCATCTTAGATAAATGCCTTGTGCACACATGAGGGGAGGTGTGGAGGCATTGTAATATTTGACAGTAGTGATGCAGAAGAATGAGCAAGAGTCCCCTTTCTCTCTGTGTGGTAAAACTTTCTCCTTGAATACTTGGATCTGTAAAACTTGCAGTGTCAGGGACTAGCATCAGAAGGCATTGCTCAGCTTGCACAATGGTTCCCCTGCTTATCAAGTGACCTGAAGGTTTTCTTCACTGGTTGAATAATATGAATCCTGCATTCAAATGTCCCTATGGCAGCCACGAGGAGGGAAAATGGGAACTTTTCCAAGAGGAGGAGTTCAAACTGTGATGGCTGTGCCTTTTAACCCCATAACTGGCTATCCCTTGATCTCTCTAAGCCTTTGTAGCTGCATCATGTTGAAGAGATCATGACATCTTCCAGAGCACCTAGGGAAGCATTGCCTTTCTGTTCATTGACTAAACTCTTCTCTCAGTCACCACTGGCTGGTCTTTATGATTAAGTAATTAGACTTCTGGTCTTCTTTCTTCCTTTGCACTAATACATTTACAATGAAATTTACAATTAAAATTATATTACAAATAATATACAAATAAAATTTACAATTTTAACTATCTTAAGTAAAAACAACAAAACCAAAATGAAATTGCAGACTGGGTACAGAGTAGGTTGAGAGTAGCTCTAAAGAGAACATGAGGCTGCTGATTGAAGAGAATCGTAGAATCATAAAACTGAGAGAAAATAGGTGTAGACTGGAACTAAGGAAAAAATTCTTTAGTTCAAATATGTAAGCTAAATCCTATTAACCAGATGTGGATGCCCACATTTGTTTGGAAGATATAATTTTAGTAGGTTAATTGTCTACTCTGAGACAGTGCATAGGGAAAACAGAAACAAGTGCTAGGCAATGTAGCCATTGCTAGGTTTATAAGTACCTCACATAAACCAACTGCTATCATGCTTTAAAATTTAGTATGTATTTGCTGGATTAAAGTATACTAATGATTGGAAAATACAACATTGAGCTAGGCCTAGGTGAGGCAAAGTTGTTAGAAACTTAATATGAACTGAAAAAGCCAAAATTCTTGAGGTAAATCTGGGACTTTTATGTCTTTACATGCTCTAGTGAAGAGAGACTTTTTATTTCCTTTGTCTGTTCAAAAATGCTACGTTTAAGATTAATTATGAATGTACATCCCTTCAAAAACATAAAGCCATCTCTCCAAGCAAAGACAGTATCAACTTTAAGCTCTCTAGAAGAGCAACTGTATTTTCCTTACATTTATTCATAGAACAATAAGTTTTGACATGACATCAGGACCTCTAGGCACTATTGCTGCTCTGATTTATTTAACATAGTAATGGAATTCATATTAAATAGGGAGCACTTTGACACTGAGCTGAATTGATGCCTCTGTGTTTTATTTGTCTTTAACTGTGCTTTAATCATTTCAGTTTTGTGGCAATCTATATCATTATCTTCACTTAAGATGATTACCCATTAAATATTGTAATGATGTGCTAAGCACTTCAGGAAATTGCTAATTGCATGCTGTTTTTGGCCAGGACAGGGGCAGTGATTGTTCCCCCTGTACTCAGCTCTGGTGAGGATGAACCTTGAATAGTGAGTTCAGGTTCAGATGTGGTGCTCAGGAAAATGGCTGAATGATGGACTTGGCAGTGCTGGGTTAATGACTGCACTCAATGATCTTAAAGGTTCTTTCCAACCTGAATGATTCTGTTCTGTGATTCTAGACATTTCTCTTTGTTTTATATTATCTGGAATATTTGGGATACATGCAGGATTATTGCTAATAATGGGTAAGTAATTAAATACTGTAGAAACGGATATAAATTCCTTTATCATGGGCTAGTCACAGTTTTATCAGCACTGTCTCATAACACCACTGTCTTTGTGGTGTTAGTAAAATTCCACAAGCCTGTCTCTTCAGGAGAAAAAAGAAAAAGGAAATGTTAATTAGGAGGAGGAGCTAGCTACCTATCACAGATTGTGCCATTTTTCTGAGTATAATTCCACAGATTGATGGCATGTTTAATTGAATTGGTATATAAATATAAGGAGTATTTTTAAAAGGTCATCTAAGAGAACGCTATGTTTTTGGATTTAGGAAAGCTCTGTGTATGTTTACCTGAGGTCAAGTTGGGCAAAAAAAAAAAAAAAGGAATAACTATTACCTTCTTACTGTCAAAGTTTCCCAACAGTAAAATAATTAAAGTTTAGGTAAGGCAGTTGATTCCTGCATCTCTTACATTAATGACCCTGATTTCCCAGTATAAAAATTCTATAAAAAGATTTCACTCTTAAATAAATAAAAAATTATTGCACTCAAACCTGATATTAGCTATAATCATCAAGTATATTTAAATTAATACTGACACATGGATTGCCATTCTCTAATAGCTTGTCTTCTGTTTCTCCAATTCTATTTTTTTTTTTTTTTGAGAAGAGTATGGAACTTTGAGTCAGGAATTGCTGGGCAGCTAGGAAAAACTCACAGAACTGGGAAGAAAAGAAAAATAGGAAGGAGGTATATGGCTGGGATTATTAGCTGAGTGCAATAGCCAAGGGGTGGGTATATTGTATGACCTTGAAGACTCAGGTAATAGAAGTGGGATGAAATTCAATAGCACAGCATGGGAGGTCACACACTAGGGGACAAATAACAAGCATTTCTGCAATAAGCTAAGGGCTGATAAGTTGAGGTTCAGGAGTCAGTCACAGAATGTATATAAGTTTCTGATATTATAGCATCCAAAGGTGTCTTATGTTAGCTAATATACATCTTGGAGAGAAAAGGAAATTCACAGATTGGTATAAAAACCTTACTTGTAATATTATTAGTCATTTTATTTTCAAGATTAATCACGAATAGGTTCAGAAATGTATTACTAATGTATCTTGTCTTTTAAACTTTAAAATAAAATCTGAGAAGAGGTTTGCTTTGTTCCATATAAGCACTTCAGGGAGGTAAATATCACTCCAAGACATTAAGACAATGTGCTTTGCTAGAATGTGAACAAATACCTATTAGCTGTCTGTGGATCAGATTGGGTAGCCAGACTGATAATGATTAGAGTTGTGATATTCTGGGTCAGCTTCCTAAAATAATCATTAAAAAATACCCAAACCAGCCTAGATGAAGTGAAGCTTTCTCAGTTATAGATGTCTGTGGATCTGGCTGGCTAATATCAAGTGCTGTGATAGATCTGTGGCTTTTTTATTTTTATTTTTTTTTTAATTTCTAATTTATGTGTGGAAAATTACATTAACCAAGGACTTGGTCCTAGCCTTGGTATGATCTTCACTGACCAAGAATATGGACAATCAATTTTTTGGTACTCGTAAACGGCCAGTAATGTGAGTCTGTGATGGATGCAGAAACCTTACAGGAGGAAGGCAGATCTGTGAGATGGATTTCAAGAGGAATGATTCAGTGAGAAGGTTTGGCATGTAAATAGACTTTGGACAGATTGGGGAATCATTTTTTTCAGAAGCTCTCCTGAGTGAAGGTAAAAGGAGGAAAAAAAAAAGCTGTTTTGTAGCTAATATATTGGTCAAGATAAGTGCATGGGTAAGGAAGAACAGTTTCTCAGAAATGCAGGGATTCAAAGGCAGCTTCAGGAATTTATTTCTGACTTGGCAACTGAGTAATTATCAATTACATTATATTATTATTATTATTATTATTATTATTATTATTGCCATGAACCCACTCAAAGAGGAATACTTATTAGCTACTTATTTGTATGTAACAGAGAGAGCAGCAGGCTCATTAGCTTTGCCTTTGGTCAGCAGAGCAGAGGGCTATGATGGGGAAATTAAGTGTCCCAGTGGTGGAGGAATCTGACACCTGCCATGGCTCTTTTCCTGATTTCCAATTGCCTCCTCAGTTTTCTACTCTGAACGCTCCCCCTAAGTCTGAGCACATGGTAATTCACATGTGAGCACTTAATTAATTGGTTCATTTAATCAGTGTGTGTGTGCAGAAAAGGCCTTATGCTAGCAGCTTTTCTCCCGAGGAGAGCTTGCCCAGTGGAGAGGCATGGGCTCTGTGTCCCCTGACAGCAATTAACAATTACAGAATTGCTCTTGCTGAATAATCATGAAATTTGTCTGTCTCGGATCATTTCATGGAGTCTAATAGTGCTTAAATTTAGTATCTTGACAAACTGGGGCCCATTAGAATGAACAGTGATTTCATGTGCATTTTGAGCTAATTTAAATGAACGTCTTATCTAGATATAAAACTACTTAATGATAAACTGTGACATATTGATACTTGCTTTAATATTTCCCAAATATTA